>JAODUP010000756.1:0-170000 GCA_025642065.1 Paralvinella palmiformis | reverse complement strand
GTCAGACCGCTCACTTGGGCTTTAGGAACCTGTACAGCGACTGGTAAGACATGTACATTTGTTACTGATAGCTAGCATCTTCTGTATTTGATAGATCTAGTTATGGGTGATTGACAAGGATGGCATGGCGATAAGTTAGAGGTTAAATATGTGTGTGTGTGTGTGTGTGTGTGTGTGTGTGTGTGTGTGTGTGTTGTGTGTTATTTTAATTTTATATATATATATATATATATATATATATATATATATATATATATATATAAGAGAGAGAGAGAGAGAGAGAGAGAGAGAGAGTTAAGTATTGATGAGCAGGTGATTGAGTGAGTGAGTGAGGCAGTCAGTCAGTCAGTCAGTTATTCACTCACTCACTCACCATATGAGTTACTCCGTCAGTTAACTAATTAAGCATTCAATGAATGACTCGGTGAGTGAATCAGTTAGCGTATGAGTCAGTGAGTCAATCAGCGATACGGACAGGTAGACGAAATAGATAGCTAGTTAGGTAAGGATGTAGCAGGCCGTATAAGGTAGAGAGAGTAAGAGTATTACGTCGAATCAAGCCACTTTATCTCAGACCTCTTCCATGATAACACACTGACTGGGCCCTTATAATCAGATTGCCATTCTTTACACGGTTAAACTAAACACCATATATATCGATACCTTACAGTACGTATACTGACCGGCATCGTACAGACCAAGGACCCGTTTATGGTACTTCTCGCCACACAAGCTGCTCTACTGAATGGAGCAATCGGGCTTAGTGCAGCCATTTTTAAACCGAAACCGATGTAGCTTTACGTCCTAATCTGGAGATATTGTCGTCAAGGCAACCGAAAACGTTACGCTATTCCATGGAGCTGAAGACATCGGTATGCTAAAGGTGAAGGCCGGCGATTATATAAGAGGGCTACAAAGAGAGAGAGAGAGAGACTTCTATTGTGAAATATTTCTTTAAGATAAAAGACAACACGTTGGGTCCAGGCCGTGTCACAGGTGATATATCATTTGCAACACGTTTCAGAGATCACCTTGTGCTGCTTTATATATATATATATATATATATATATATATATATATATATATATATATATATATATATATATACTAATGTTCTGACATGCCAACAGTTAGCCAATATTTAATTTGTTCAGTGACATATTATTTCGGTTTTGGTATCGGCAAATATTTATTGATCCTTATAATAGCGGTCGGTAGGTGCGGTGACCACTTTGACATATACATTCCAATTATATCACAAGTGGTTTGACATTTGCTGGCTCTCAGTTGAGAATACCCACGAAATATATACTCCAGGCACTTACCATCGCTGACATAACCCAGATAAGCATTCACAGCTGTGCCCATGGCCTATCTGGTAACGCGGTTGAAAACAGACTTCCAGCAAGCGGGTTCGAATCCAAGCCTAGGTCTGTATGAAGGGCGTTTAACCCACTTAGTCTATCCTAACGCACAAATGTGGCCCCATAGCCACAGCGTTGTTTTATTTCAATTCATTTACAAGTCGAAGATTCCAAGAAATGTGCTAAATTTCTGACTGTGACTCTCTAATAGTAACACGTATTCCTACGTTCAATATTATCAAATGTAATTCCGTTACAAGCGAATCCGGATCAAGTGAGATTATAGACAATTTAGCTCTTGGAAGGTCTGTGATAGTGACAGCCACAAGAGTAGAGATGTTAAATTATAGCTGAAATGTTTGTATAGACATTACATCATCGCGTCTATAGATCATACCAAACAATAATAACAGTATTTTCTAAAATGACGATATTAAATTAATTATATATATATATATATATATATATATATATATATATATATATATATATCGCATCATGGTGAAATTCAATTCACTTTCTTTATTTCAAACGTCAATATCTGAAGCCAATCTGATTCCATGCTTAGTAAATAAAATGGCACTTGACAACTGTGAAGAAGAAGAAAAGAGTGTAAAATGGTGTAAAATCAGTGATATGTAAATAATTATCACCAAAGATTTTTCAGCCTAGAGATATTGTAACAATTTGATTCAATAAAGTACATGATATTATTGTTATTTCGAGACTCAATTCTCCCACTAAGACTAAATATATGTCTTCTACGGATAGCACTAAGATTAATTTTTGTCTAAACACTTACATCAAACATCGTAATTACACTGCATCTCCTATTAAAACATGTTAAAATTTTAAAACGATTGTTATAAGTTTGTGCGAAACATTTAGACGAAGGTTATGACTACAATGTTTGCCCACTTCCTTCTCATGGCTCATTGAATTCGGCGGTAAAAATGCAAATATAGATACGTATAGTTAGTGAAATCGAGACTGTATGTCACGAGATTGGACGGTAACTACCTGGCTGCTTAAATGTGGATGAAACTTTGAAACGTCAACTAGTTGTCTCTTAGTGTTCCCATTGAAACAGTTAAAGGGCCACACCTGTTAAGAAAACAGTTACTACGTTAAAGAGTAGAATAATACACTCAGATTCACCTATTTCCAATATTTCCAACTTTGACCGTGACGGTGCAGATAGTTAGAGCGCAGGACTCGTAGCCGAAGGGTCGCGGGTTCGAGACTCCAGGAGCTGCAATACCGTCACGTGGCAACTGGTTCGCTCATCGATAAAAATGAGAACCTGACAGGACGTTATGGCTATGTGTTTGAGTAACGCTTTGCGCCTTTAATGGCAGCATGCGTTGCATGCTCCCTTGGGAGTTGAGATTTGTGCTGGATTGGGACAGGTCTGAGTCAGGGATAATAATATTGTAAAGCGCCTTAGATCAGCTATCTAGGTAGATTAGGCGCTATAAAATATCACGTGTTATTATTAGTATCACCATTATCAAAGTTAAGTTGAGTTATTTAGCATTGACGCTAGTCATATCCCTACTGAAACATTCCATAAACACAAGGAGTGCTCTACCAAATTCGCCATCGGAGCGGACTGTTGGGGGTTTAAATAAAGACATAATTTCTTCTGTCAAAATATATTAAATATACACAATAGGTTTCCGTCCAGCATCTTAGTGAGGTTCCATGGTTTAAGTGGTAACGAGGTTGGCCACAGATCTCAACCATCTGAGTTCAGATCTTGACGTGGGCATGTCTGAAGGGTGTTTCAGCTTTCACTTCGCCTCTTTACATTTGGAGCTCGCTCGGCCCATTTAGGCTACTTTGTACACATTCGTAGCCGTAAAATTTCCAAACATCCAAAACTTCCAACGCCTTATCACAAGGTATGCCATTCGTAAAAGATTACGGCATTTTGATCATGAATACATTCGAGCCTCTTAAAGAGATCGATATCAGACAGATGCTGGAAAGGTCATCCGATGCTTCCGGTGCAGTTGACCCTATATCTATATGGCTTATAAAAGAGTGTAATTCCAATTAGAAAGATAGTTAATAAATCATTATCACTGGGTGTTTTCCCAAGATCTATGATAGCTGCCCTTGTAGATATATATATATATATATATATATATATATATATATATATATATGGAACCTGCCAATGAGCTACATTTCTTCTCTTCCTTGAATAATTTAAAACATCGTACTGTTGATATTCGGGTATGATATGTTATATCACTACATAGAACTGCCTACTAATATCTCAAGAACATTCACTATCTAAAAGCATTCTTGATACAAGAAACACTCGATATATCTCATATACACTATTGTAGCTGTCTATTATATAGTATATCTAATTATAACATAAATCGCCTTCAGAAAATTCTAAATGGTGCAGCTCGCAGTGTAACAAATGCCTAAAAATATGATCACTCCAATTCTTCAAAAACTACTTTGGTTACCTGTTAGACAACGTATCCATTTCAAGGGTTTACTAACGACTCGTCAATCAGTGACATGGCACCTAAATACTTGTGTAAATTTTATCAACTTGTAAATCAATCAGTGACATGGCACCTGAATACCTGTGTAAACTTGTTCCAATTAGAAAGTTATCCCGAAAACTCAGTTCGTCCAGTTAGATAACAGGGGCGCCTCCTTTGTCTAGCGGTAGCGTGCTGGATCACATATCACTACCACCCGTGTTAGAATCCCGGCGTGGGCGTATCTGAAGGTTGTTTCGTCTTTCACTTCGTCTCATTACCTTTGAAAGTCGCTCGGCCCATTTAGCCTACTTTGTGCACAAAAGTGGCCGTAAAACATCAATCATCATCATCATCCAGTTAGATAACATTGCAGGTACCTGTACCTTGGTGATATGGTGATTGTTCATTTAGTTTTGCTGTTCCAACTTTGTGAAACAGGTTGTCGGAGGACATTAGATATATATCGTCTCTTGAAAAATTCTGAAAACTCACCTTTTCAAAGTTGCTTTCATCGATAATTATTGATTATCGTTCAAATATGTTATTGTGTTTTTACATACATATTGTTTCTGCTATCACTCTATACCTCATTTGAATGGCTCCTGTTAATAAAAGCGTTTTATTAAATACACATTATTATTATTATTATTATAACGTACACCAATAAAAACCTCACGGAGTAAATAAGAACCAGCATCACGGACCAATCACGTGTTCTCGTGACCAACGACGTCGGAATAACAAGGTTTTACTGTACGTGAAAATATTAAATTCCTTCTAGTAATAAAATCCGAACAGGCGAATTATTGTTGTTTATTGTTGTAATGTATTATTGCTTCCTTTCTTCATTTGATACTATTATTAGACAGAAGCCTAAGTGTACCTACTATATAGTTGAATTAGATCAAATAAACAGCTTTGTTTATTTGTCATTTATTTATCTATAATGAGTTTTTACACATTAAGGCGACAATTACGTTTCCTATTTAATAGCAAACTTCCCCAATCCGTGGTTTGGATTGTTAAATCCTTTTCGTGTTAGCGACCTCTCGCGGGAAACATTCCCGGTAAAAGAATGTCTACGGTAGTCACGTGGTTAGCATGGCTCAGTGATATGGCGGCGGTTTTTAAACGAGGTGGATTCTCGGCTCGAATCCATCATCTGACTGTTGATCTTGATTTGTTAGATGCAGTATGCGGCCTGGTGTTGGTGCCGGCTTGCATAGACCCATACCAGAGAAGTGCAATGTATGAACATGCTTAATAATAATAATAATAATAATAATAATAATAATAACAATAGGTAGAAGAAGTAAAACAACGAAAACATCACGATCAGCAACAAGGGCAACAACTTTCACAATAACGAGAACAATAACAACAACAATATTAACAAAAACAACGACAGGAACTCCTTAGAACAGCGGAACTATATTAACATTATTAATTGCAGCAACAATAACAACAACGATAACAACAATAACAACAAAAACTCCTTATATTACCATTTACGGTGAGGATTTCATCCCCCAATGTATTATATAGAAAAGGCAGACCGGGGGGGGGGGGCTCATTTACTGAGTGTCTCGAAGCCCTAATGGGTCAGTCAGTTTTCCTATTCCGTGCTGAGTTTGTTATTAATATATAACTGTGATTAGATAAAAGCCTATTGTTAAAATAGACAGACGCGGATTATGGATTGCTGTTTAGAGAGATATGTATTTAGTTTGGAACAATTTGCCAAATTATCGCGTCTATCACCTAGTACTTCTGTTTGTAATATCCACATTTATAATCTAATATAATAAACGAGTTCTATTCACGCCACAATTTGTATTATGGCAATATTTCATTCGATTTTTCTTTCGGTTTCAACAATATGAATGTCCTCGCGGATAATCTACACTTTTCAGGGATGCGCGATCATGTGTTGTTTACTAAAAGTCGCCATTAATCAATTCGCAACCTGTTGTCGATTTGAAATAAAACAAATATATAAAAAACAGACATCATTAAACAAATCTGCGCTAATCTGGCAGAATATCAGATTAAATATCCTTTATAAACTAGCAATTTTCTCATATTTATTAACTCGCCCATAAACCTCTTGAACTAAATCGGACGAACTTCGTGACTGGTAAAACACACCGCCGAATAGCGGGACAGAAGCCGTTACACCCATTCAATTGTATCGTGATGGATTACCCGTAACCCGAGCAGATGTTGTCCAATGAAACAATGATGAATTAACAAAATGTGATTATCGATTTCGAGCGATATAATTAATTAATCCCACAATGGCAGCCAGTCATCAGACTAATGTGTTTTCCCTTCACGTCGCATTTCATAATCCGCTTTGCCGAAGCTAATTAAAGCGAACAAAATGACCTCTCGATAGCGATTTATTGTCGTTTTTCAAACTAACGAAGTGATATTAATAAAATTTGTTGTACGACATAACACAGACCAATACTTTATTATGTTTATGAATTACAATTGTTTAGTGTTTTATTCGTTTGTACGCGCGTTAGCAAACACGTGTGTGTGTGTGTGTGTGCATGCGCGCGCGCGCACGACTGTATAGTGTAGGGATGAACCAGGCTGAGCAACACACACAGACACAAGAAGCTTATGTATGTTTATATGTATGTTTATTTGTATGCGCCAGTGCTCAGCCGCGCATATATATATTATAAGAGGGTTTTCAATTTTATTTTGTCCACAACAGAGTCCAGAAGAGATATTACGCCTTTATTGTAATGAAATTATGTACAACTTCAACCACTTATTAAAATCCGCTCACACAGGCAGGCACTCATACACGCACACTCGAGCACGCGAGCGAGCGCGCACAGACACAAACACGCACATCCATACACATATACACACCCAATGTATGCGCGTATACATTAGAAAGAACGTAACAACAACTTTTAGTCAGATGCACCATAAATATTGACAAGGCAGCAACAAATACCATACGAAGCAATAGGAAATTGACTTATTTATTACGTCATCCGTTCACGTGTCACTTGTCTGATCCGACACCATAATGAGGGCCGAACAGATCCTTTAGCACATTGACAGCTGTTTAGACGTTGAGGGTCGTGTGTCCTTCATTATAGTACCACGAATGTTATTCACTTACATCATAGCTGAATATCATATCCAGAGTCGTTAGTCCTTCATCGGATATGTCCATCTAATTGATGGTGTCCTGAAGTAACAATCGGCGATGTCACGTCGCACAAACCATCTGGATACGTGAAATCCAGATCTTAGTCTCCATACCGAAGGACAATAGAATCTTGATTTAAGGCCAGTCGTTCAGAAACTCAGTTGATCACGAGGCGGCTGGACCGGATATTCCCAAGAGTTCCGGTCAGATAACGTTTCATGTGTACAAGTTTCACAAAAATCCACTCAAATTTCAAAAGACGATCCAGAACTAGAGAACAGCCCGTTACTAATTGGAGAGTTCGTGCACGCCTTATCAATCATGCGCTGGATGAACTTCATAGGGGGGACTGCCTGGATTTGATGTCCAGAATTGATCCAGAACAGAACGAACAATAACAAAACGATCCCTATGACGTCGGGACTGTCTTCCGGAGATCTTGCCCTCGTGGCCGCTCCGGCAATCGGACTCCGACCCGTCGCCGGAAGCGATTCAGGAAACCTGCGGACTCTCATACACGTGACCTGACCGCTGAACGGATGATGCGCATGCGTCGTATACTCGCGTCACTGGGTAGTTGGTCGGTTTGGCCGAATAGTAACCGTCGTGTAGATGTGGTGTGTTACCTGGACAGACGTGTTCGTGATCTTCGTAAGTGATGGTAGGACATAAGTCTCTGGTCATCAAGAGTCCTGGAGATTGCGGTGGTACTGACTTCTTTAGTGTGGCCGAGCTGTGATAGTAGTCCTGTTGGCTGTCAGTCTGGGGCGGCTCCTGGTAAGGATTCCTCTTTCTGGAGAACAATTGGATGATATGATGAGAGAGGTCGATGAGACACAGATATGGGGAACTATGCTCTCTCTCTCTCTCTCTCTCTCTCTCACCTATCCACCCCATATATATATATATATATATATATATATATATATATAGAGAGAGAGAGAGAGAGAGAGAGAGAGGGAGACATACATACACACACATAGACACACACACACACACGCACAGAGACCTCATATACACACGGCTAATCACAAGGCATTGTGTTGGCAAATGATCGTAAATATGAAAACAAACTAATTTGCTGGTTTATTAAGCTGCAGAGATGACAGGGAGATACAAATTAGAGGGATATTGTTATGATTATTATAGAAGGAACTCGGAGGAATCGGGAAAAATATTAATAATCAATGACAATGTGGCAAGACAACGCTGTGCTAATATTTGTGGATGTATCGTGTGTGTGCGCGCGCATGCGTGCGTGCGTGCGTGCGTGCGTGGTGTGTGTGTGTGTATGTGTTTGTAAACGTGGCGTTAGCAGTGGAAGAAAAGGCACTAGCACGGAGAATCATACATTTTGAATACATTATCTAGACGATTCATCAGCGAACTAACTCAACATAGGCGACATTTCCTACCGAGACCAGTATCCAAAATGATGTATAACAATAACAAAAAAGCCGTTTATGAGAAGGTCGGTGCTCGTGTGAGTATGTGTGTGTGTGTGAGAGAGAGAATGTGTGTGGGGGGGGAGAAGGGGTGTCTGTGCTAGATGGCGTTTCTTTATGGCGGAAACTAATAACACAAATTTGTATTGGGCTCTATGTAGACCGGAAGTTTGAAACGTTGATCTTTGTTCGTGTCACGTGACAAACTGTGGTCATGTTCGTATCTGCTAAGGTAATCTAAATTTTGTTTGGTTAGACCACACACACTCACACACACACACACACACACACACACAAATGCATACCTACACACACGCACACATACAGGAACATTAGTTAATGAATTCCTGGGTCGCTTCCCTCCAAAATTGCATAAAAGAGGTAAACGCTGTTCACTTTGTTTTTATTCTCTTTACCAGTGCTTACTTTACGTTATAAATGCACATATATTTAAACAACATCGACTTAAATTGTCGTCCGATCTTAAGAGTTGTCATGCAATTGTAACTAGCGGTAAATAGTCCTCCATTTAAGCTCAGATGACGTATTAAACAAATCACGTGAACAACGCGATTGAGCGATGTTAGTTTCCAATACAATTGATAAATTATGACATATGTTATTATCTATTTTGAGGAGGTGCCATAGCGTAGCTGGTATCGTGTTGCACTGCACACCAGCAGGGCGCGGGGTCGAATCCCAGTGTCACCTGTATGTCGGGGGTGTTTCATCTGAGCGTATCATTTCCCGATAATGTATCATCTCATCTATATAACCCAGGTGTGGTGAGCGCTAAGTCTAAACAAACCACTCACTTAATCTCAATCACTCAATATCACTCACTCAATCAATCAATCAATCATGATATCCTTCATTTATTTACTCATTCTTGAAACAACGACAACAACAACAACAGGATCAACAACAACAATTTCCTAATTTATCAAGAGTCTTAAATGATATCACATCGTAGGTACATGTCACATCCACATCCAAAGTGACACATAATTAAACAATATCACTTACCTTTTCATGTAGAAATAGACAAGAGACAGAACCAATCCGCCGATAAACACACCTAGGGCCACCCCAATCGACACCACTATCAAGATACCTGGAAGACAACAGATATGTACATCACCGACTCATCCTCTACGGATCAAAGTAAACAAACCGAATGCCGGATTGCCTCGATATATTAAGATAATCCGGGACGCCGACCCCCCCCCCCCACACACACACCACCACCACGACTACCCGTAACACCCCCACCCCTGATGGGAGAAGTTGGGACTATAGGGTTGGGAAATCAGTGTTTTGACATGTAGATGGCGGGGGAAGATTTCGATTTTTGACACCTAATCAAATAAGACGATGTTTTGTGTCCTGGGATAAGCGTGTTATGGACAACGGGAGGCAATATCCTTGATAGGGTTGTTAGAGGTCACGGAGTCCGACTCGTGTGTCTGTGGGGCGTGTTAATTATAAGGGAACTCCATGGACCGGGGTAAATAAACATTGTGTGGCTTGCGTGTTTTAGGGAAGAGTGCTTGTGTCGGGAGAAGTGTGGGGAGGCGATCTGTGTGGGGAGGTGTGTATGTGTGTGCTTGCTTGTTTAGTTGAGTGAGTGAGTGAGTGAGTGAGTGAGTGGGTGAGTGAGTGAGTGAGTGAGTGAGTGAGTGAGTGAGTGAGTGAGTGAGTGAGTGAGTGAGTGAGTGGTGAGTGAGTGAGTGAGTGAGTGAGTGAGTGAGTGAGTGAGTGAGTGAGTGAGTGAGTGAGTGAGTGAGTGAGTGAATTGAGATGTCAAATTACGCGTCTGCTTAAGTATACATATGAAAATATATCTATGTCTAGCTCTCGGTATGCGTATGTGTAGGCGCGTGCGTATGTCAATTCCGACGTATATATATTTACCGTATGGGAATCCATCAGATCCTTCAGTTAATGTTTGCTTGAACGTCCAACCAGAATCTGTAAAAACAAGAATAACACAAATCGTCAGATCAATCGATCATCGGGAAAATGTTTAATGGGTCAGTAGGTCAGTAGGTCATAGGGTAGTTAGTAAGGGATAGGATGTGAGAGTAAACGACACATGGCTACGTATTTATATGTGTGTCTCTGCCTGTCTCTCCGTCTGTCTTTCCCTCTCCGCCCTTGTCTGTCTCTCTTCCATCTGTCCGTTCGCCTGTTGTCGTTTCAGGGCTTTTTGTGTACTCGCAGTTGTCTTCGCACCAAAGCGCACAAACGAGACAGAGTGAATCATGGAAGATCCTTCAGACATAGCAGGGCTGGGATTTGAACCCAGGTGCTATAGGTATGTGGATAACCGCGATATCAGTTAGACTGCGGAGGCTCCGTCCTTCTCTCTTCCATGTTTTATCTATTTCCTTGTCTGTCTATTTCCTTGTTTGTCTATTTCTTTGTCTGTATTTTACCTTAGCTCCCTGTCTCCGTCTATTTATCATTCTACCCTTCTACCTGTCTGATTCTCTGTCTCATTATCTGTTTATCGCGCTATCCGTCTACCTGTCTGATTCTCTGCCTCATTATCTGTTTATCACGCTATCCGTCTGATTCTCTGTCTACACATCTGATGTTTTTCTAACTCTTTACCTATCTAGCTGTTTGTCTGTATCGTCTCTGTCTGTCTGTCTGTCTGTCTGTCTGTCTGTCTGTCTGTCTGTCTGTCTGTCTGTCTGACTGTCTAGCTAGCTAGTCCTGTCACAGTGCCTATCCAGTAGACCAAAACCAAGTGAGTTACGCCGAGTTGACCACAAATTGACAGCTCAAATAACGACCATAATGGAGGGAAATCGGCTCAAAGCCATTAAATATCGAGAATTGTTCTTTTTTGTGAACACAGAAATTCATCCTCATCCAGGAAAAATAAAAAAAATACATTTTATAGCACATTCACATTCATTGATATAAACATCTTAGAATATCAGCATAGTTGGTGTTTTATTGTCCTTTTCTGGGAGGGGGGGGGGTATTCGTTTATTTACCGTTCCTACAACTGTAACATCAACAGGTAATTGTCTGGATTAATCATCATGGGACAGGTGAAAGGGATGTTTAATAGTATATCCAACCCTGGCCATAGGTCGTGTACATTGAAAGGAAATAATTATTCCCCTTTTTACAGGCACTTTAGTTGCTGTGTTTAGAAAACCCGACGACAAAAATAACGAATCATTCTCTAGGCACGTGCCGTCCGAATTTAGATCAACCTCATTAGTCGATGTTTGAGAATAAAATAAAGTTGGGAGATGACAGCCCCTCTCCCTCTCTCTCTCTCTCTGTTGTGTGTGTGTGTGTGTGTCTGTCTGTGTTTGGGTGTGTGATTGCGCGCATGCGCGTGTGCTTATTTAAAAGTTTGAGTGACTATGTTGTTCATACATATGTGTGAACACGCACGAAAATGCACTGGCACAAAGAACCACAGAATTTGAGAACAACCTCTGGACGATTCACTATAGATAACACTGTTGATCCGACTACGTTCGGATTTCTATCGCCAGCATCATCTGCGCGTGTATGTGTGCGTGCGTGCATGCGTGTGTGCGTGCGTGCATGCATGCGTGCGGGAAAGTATGTGCGCGAGCAAGCTTGCGCGTACACATTCCGCCGAAAATCTTCCCCATCAGCAAAGATCGAGCAAATTTCTTTATGACAGGTAATGCGTCACAGTACGTCGGCGGCGCGGCGTGTGACGAGTCCTCGCGCGCTCACACGTACACGCGTGCTCCTCTTCGGCGCTCGGCCAACATGATGGAACACCGCCCTCTAAAAGCGCCGATCGATTTCATCCCATGTTCCGCTCCGGGAACGAGACCCGGCGTCTGGGAGAGCCCTCATCCGGGTAAGTGCCGGTCTAACTTACGCCCCGAAGGCCATTGTTTGTGCCAGGAAATTGTACCAAAATGGTGCCGACCTGGTGCCAGCGACCGTCGCCACCCCAACTCACCCACCGCCGCCCCCACTCCATCAAAACCCACATCGTGTGCCAGCTCCTATGGATCATGCCATCCTGGATCCAACGTCGGGTTCGTGCTCGGGCATATCATGTTGGCATCCGGTCCTAATCCCCGGCGTCCGATGGACGAACGCCGTCGGGTACGAAACGAACAGGTAGACGAAACGGCGCGGCCGAGTAATCCGATACGGTGCCGGTCCATGGACGATTATTCTTCACTCTGGATCGTCTCCTTCGCGGCACTCGAGTAAATGAAGTGGATGGATTAGCAGTTAGAACGGGACTGGATTAGACGTTGGATTGGATGACGATCCGGACGGGGTACCATCCGTTCGGTGCGCACTATCGGGTACTGAACGACAGGAGCCGGATCTATAATTTCCACCTGACTCGGTTAATGTGTGTACAGCTTTTGCCTCAAATGTTGACATAGTTTATGGAACTGCACCGGATTTCAGGGGAGTGGTTAGGTAAACTTTGGCGCCATCTGTGGAGAATTCTTGACGTTGGTTATATTAACGTAACATTAAATATCCATCAGAGAGGGGCATAGATCCGGATTGGGTCAAGGGGGGTGGGGCTATATCGTCCCCTTTCAAGAACACGAATGGACACGTATTATACATTTATCTGTGTTTTTTTTGCGATGATAACAACTCATGTTATATTTCTACCATAAACACAAATCTAGCACTTTCCCGTCATATATACATATTACCACGATTAAGGAAGGGATAAGACCCTGTCCATCTCATTCACTCTGGGTCACTTTACCACCGAAAACATACACATACGCGCGCGCGCGCACGCACGCACCCACACACTAATAGGATTTTGTAATTGGATAAACCAAATCACGAGATATAGTACGAAGCCTCGCAAGATTCCCAACAAAAGAATGATTCGTGATGCTTGTCCCAGTTTGTTGTACTCAACGTGAGCTATTTATTACATTGATGCACGCGAATGTATGCGTGTGGGTGCGCGCGCTCGCTCGCGCCCGCACACAGACACGCATGCATCCACCACACACATACAGTGTATGTGTGTGTGCGTATATATATATATATATATATATGTGTGTGTGTGTGTGTGCGCGCGCGCGGTGTGTGTGCGTGTGTGTGCATGTGCAGATGACATTAATCAGTCAAGATGGACGTTCTGTCTGTTTTTATACACATTTCATTTGTCTGTATATCTTTTCTTTTTTTATTAAATATTTATTCTTGAGTGTTACCTATTGATCGGTAGATGTTATAAATATAAATAATTAGACGCAACTCTGCAAGAATGTGTCGTTCCTAAACAATATATATGACTTCTTCTTTGAGCATCAGCCGACAGAACTTCGAGCACCGTGTCTCTTCCTGACAGAGTCCTATTCTCTTCTGGCAGATGTTTATTTTTGTCTCGGCTCAATGGACCGAGTTTTGTGGAGGCAGGAGGGACTTGACTAAACAACAAACAGAAAAAACTCGGCATCGAACCCTGGATCTGTGGTTACGCACCGACTGTATGAGGCATCGGGAGAAGTAACCAATACTCTATCAAGTTAACTCTCCAGGTCCCCCCCGATACTCCCCGTACACGTGTTCATTGTGTTTCTGGATATTAAGTGATAGATAATTATATTAGATAACTGGTCTGTGAACTATCATGTTGCCCGATCACTGGCATGACCCCTGGGGGGGGGGGCAGGGTCAAGAGGAGGGATGCGCCGGAAGCACTCCCCTCTACATTTCTTACAAAAATGGCCAAATAAATTAATAAAATTCAAAATTGTCGACTAGATAATGCATATTTATGTTACGATAAGTATTTTTCTAGCAGCAGCAGCAGTAACAACAACAACAATAACAACAACAACAAAAACAAATAATAATAAAAATATCCGTTTTATCACGTTGCAATAAACTCCCGTATATTTCCCGGTCGATGAATTGGGGAAAAACAGAGCCAAATACCTAGATACTAAACACATTTATTATTAATCACTTTAAGAAACACATCCGTGATGTTACGTTACATTATGCAAATTCAATTTCCTTAAGACCCCCCCCCCCCCGAGCCATAGTGGAGTCATTCAGCCGCATGTATCCGGATCGCCTGAATATTGGTGGGTATAATCATCGTGACACAGTGACTATTGTCAAGATGGCGGGCTGGCAGACATCATCTCCTTGATACACCCTCCGTTGAGTCACCCACCAAATAATAAACTGAATGTAAACATTATTGTGTTTTTGATTGTCCACAAATTGGCGTCATTTCGTTTAATTCCAGTTCACGGGTTGCGATGCGGATAACTGACTGCTTTTCAGTCTCAGGTTAGCGCGTTGTAATGCAGATTTGTGGGTCATCGGGTCGCGCCCCCAGTGTTGTGAACCTCCATTGGTTTAGCTTTATCTGTATGGTAGGATGGAGTTTTGACTGACGGCTAGGGAGGAATATATATCGTGCTTAATCCTCGTCTAGCGTTATACGGGGGGGGGGGGGGGGATATATATATTCCCTTCCCATGATCTACTCTCCTGTCTATCTGAGTTGGATGATTCATCGATCAATGAAAGGCTTCAGCCGATTATCCGATTTCCCTCCGGAATGCCCCCTTTTGGCTTGTTGTCTCAGGTGTGGCTATTGTTGTGGCGAAACAAAACAAGGATTCTCACCTATCAATCTCATATCAAGTCTTCATCTGTAGTATCCCATCTAGGTAATAACATTGCAACGACCACCCCATCAACATTTCCCGTATAGAAATTCCGGATCCGCTCCAGGTGGACGTTAATAAACGTTGCTCAATTCGCCTACCGGATACCTAATCCGAAAATTTATCCGCACTCGTTTGATCACCAATCTCTCGACGCAGATAAAAATAGAAATCCCGAAGACGTGCGATATTTTGTTTAAATGATTCGCCTCCGTCGTACGTCGACAGTCTCTCGACCTACACGTAGTGAGTCAGCTATCCTTCGTTTCAGCCGGTCTACCACCATTAAAATGCTTTGGTACGAATTTATAACGAGCCGATTTCACCCGGAGAGGGGGCCCTTGGCCACCGCTGAGAGGGGGATCTGGTTACGGGTCTCCGTGGATCAGCTGGCCGTATTCAAGTCACGAGTATCCTATTTAGCCGAGTTAAAAGCACATCATTCCAGGTCAGTAATCGCCCAGAGAAGGCCTGCGAGAGATCATGTCTCCTCGATGTCTGGTGGGGCGGTTTACATACCCCCCCCCCCATAAACGTCGCTAGAGCACGTGTTCTTAATGTCTGGTGTGGCGGCAGTCCGGCGGAACTTAATATCGCAATCTTATTAATGCCGGGCAATGGATACGACACCCAGGAGTTGATGGCGTTGTGTTGTGTACCTTTATAAAGCAACATGAGATAAAGCAGCTGGCTTTTCTGGACGGAACACGTGTGTCGAGTTAGATGGAAGACGAGTCGGTGATGTTACTGAAAAGTGGTTTTCGTTTATCTCGTTTCAAAATTCTGTTTTCACTTGATTGTTGATGTTTCTATGGTATGATGTCACTTCCGAGTTTATTTGTAGATCTAGCCATATATATATATATATATATATGCGCGCGCGTGTGTGTGTGTTATGCTGCCAGCGAAAGACAAATGATGACCAGGATCACATACGTCATGACAATGGGATGCCCCCCCACACACCTAAGTTCGAATCTCAGCGTAGGCCTATCTGAAGGGTGTTTCATCACCCATCGACCCCCCACCCCCATGCAGACACCCATACATACACTTACAGAAGAGCCCTTAAATTATACAGAATGAGGTCAGTGAGCTTTTATTTTAATTAAATATCGCATGTCATATCAAATGAGTGGATCCAATTTGTAGAACAGCGCATACTGACAAAATTCGAGAATTGTTTAATCAACGAGACGGCTTCGTTCTACAAAATCGATTTACGCAGTTCTTTTTCTACCGTTCGTAAACATAATTTTTCTGACAGCTGAGCTATTCAGAATTTATAATCGTCGTTGACGATATCGATCGATTAAAAACCAGCCGGAATAAAACAAAAACAACCTTTCCGAAATGTTATCCCAAAGATTGACGTATTATTCGAATTACGTTTATAAAACGCGCCGTCAATGATTTATGGGAGCCGTTTTATTCCCTGACGGCAAGTCATCAGTTGTTCTTTGTTTGATAATGGCGCCCACCTGTGACCATCAATTGATAACTCTGTCAGTGCCATCGCAAGTTACGAATAACACACGGCAAGCATTAATGCCTGGCAGTAATATATCGCTGACAACTGGATGGATGCAGCAATGTGTCGGAGATGTCCGGTGTGTTTGTGGAAACGTTTCTCAGTGGCATGGATCCTCGGCCATGTCTTAGAAATAGGGGGTCCGTCCATAAAACAAGCCATCATCCCTCAATATGTTCGTCGGTATTCGTCTGGTAATCGTGTAAAATGCGGACGTGACCCGATTTCGTAATCTCGCATCATTCATGAGGTCGAAATATACCTCGAAACACATCGCTGATTATTACTTACCTTCGTTCTTCTTGGAGCAGTTGCCTCGTGCACCGATCCACTTGTTTTTGGTACACGTCAGATACCAGACCTCGTCCGTATGGTTACACTTGATGGTGGCCACGGCTCGGTCGTATGTGACGTAACTTCCGGGTGGAGGGACCACGTTAGTGGGACAACCTTTGGCTGAAGTGATAAGAAATTCTCACGGATATATCAGCGGTCTTTTTACAGAATTAGCGTAAGATTCGTATGGGAATGAATTTTTTATTTTTATTTTGGTGCATACTTTGAGTAATCCCATTTCGACGAGGCGTGTCATGGTCAGCAAATGACTTCCAGTTCTTTTATCAAAGAAGACAAACACAAAATAGAACTTAAAGACAATATGACGTAGTACGTATTTAAATATTAACTTTTCCTCTAGGACTCCATCACCAAATAAAGTAGCCATAAAAAGTAGGTATGTATTTAAGTCTTAGATGTGTTACAACAAATATCTGACCACGAACTGAAATGGCGAATCATTTGAACAAACACAAACTACACACACACACACACACACACACACACACACAAACTACACCCCCCCCCCAAAAAAAAAAAACGTGTGTTTCTATTAAGCCTTGTTCTTTGATGTAATCACAACACAACTATATATGTTATGTGTAATTAAAATCAGATCTATACAAAACATATATCCGGAACAAGCTACAGAGGTGTGCATAACCCTCTCCCCTATATCAGGTTAATTGTTTTGTGTCTAAATATCACTTAGTATCATAAACATTTCAGATTCTATAAACTTGAATGTTTATCAGTCGAAGGCAGTTATAGAATGATGGATTGATGATGATGATGATTGATGTTTTACGGCCACTGTTTGTGCACAATGTAGGCTAAATGGGCCGAGCGACCTCCAAAGGTAATGAGACGAAGTGAAAGACGAAACAACCTTCAGATATGCCCACGCCGGGATTCGAACACCGGTGGTAGTGATATGTGGTCCAGCACGCTACCGCTAGACCACGGAGGCGCCCCAATAGAATGATGGAAGAAATATAGTCTATTATCACAGAGAATAAATGAGCATCATAGAAATCTTGTCAGTTTGTTTTTATAAAGTGCACAAATTGTCTTTTATGATGTATCACTGTCGCACATCCTAGAGCGAACCTTATCGATGTTCAGTTTAATGAAACAATGTATCATAGAACATTGAAACCACTTGATATTACTTGAAAATAATTGAGATCGTATTAGACTTATTGTTTACAGGCCTCTCACGCATGCTATTTGCATGTATGTCTGTCTGTCTCTCTGTCTGCCTGTCCGCTTGTCTGTCTGCCTCTCTCTCTCTCTCTCTCTCTCCATCTAACACCACTGTTTTCTGTCTATATGTTTGTCTATCTATCTATCTATCTATCTATCTATCTATATATATATATATATATATATCTATCTATCTATATATATATATATATATATATAATTATCTATCTATTTGTCTATCTACCTATTTATCTATCTCACTATTTATATCTGTATATAATGCCTACTTCCTTCCCACCCTCTCTCCCACCTTCCCTACCTCTACACACACACACACACACACACACACACACACACACACACACACACACACACACACACACACACACACACACACATAAATGGCCTTATTACTAAACCTGTCCCAGCTCATATCCTCATGTTTTTCTTCAGCCAGTGGTTTTAGTTATTCACTGGTCGTCTCCATTATTTCAATAGATTGGCTGTCATTCTGTCGTCTACGAGCCCGAGATAGATAAGGTACGATAAGGGACAGAGGGACGCCACCGACTGAGGCCTCTCATAGACGATCAAAAGCTGGACTGTTTAATGTTTTAAACATTGGTTTAAGTTCTGTTTAGATAGATAGCGGCCGATGATCTGCCGGGGCGAGCCGCTAGTCCGCCAAATATTGGCGGCGCTTAATTAAGGCGGGTGCGATGTTTTTCGGCCCAACGTTTTATCGTTATCTCGTGTTTTCGTGGGCACGATTGTGCGCGGCACTCTCTGATTGCGTGCTTATGTTTATTTAATGGGATCGGAGTTTGTGATTGAACTTTCTCTCTCTCTCTCTCTCTCTCTAGTCTTCCTATCTCTCAGAGTGTACTGAGTGAGTGAGTGAGTGAGTGAGTGAGTGAGTGAGTGAGTGAGTGAGTGAGTGAGTGAGTGAGTGAGTGAGTGAGTGAGTGAGTGAGTGAGTGAGTCACGCGGTCGACCAAACAACTTCTTCAGCAAGAAATCATCCGATTAATTAGCCAACCACTCACCGAATCAATCAAACACCAAATACGTTCAGGGACCAGCTAATCAGTTAGCTAATTAGTCGGCTAATTCTACACGTTCATGGCTGGATGGACACCTGTGTGTGGTAATAGATGGAGCCACTAGTACCTCAGACGTGGTTACGTCACTTGACAACGCCTAACCATGTCCACGGACTCCCAGGTACACGGCTAACATCGGCTAATAAAAGCCGACATCAAAGGGATGTCACCGCTATCTTATCTCCCGTGAGACAGCCAAGTAGTCATCACACACAGCACACATCAGACCGTCCCTGAGACTTATTAATGAGAGAAAAACCTCTAAGTATTCGTCCACAGAGAATCAGCAACTGACACCTTCAAGGTGGAACCCGATACAAAGGGTCCCCTTCTGTGACCTTTCTGACATTTCCATCCTTGTACCTGCCTTCATCACGACCCCTCCCCCTCCGACCCATATTAACCACGTACGAGCACACGCAAGACACATTCACAATTTAGTTTTATATCTGATGACAAATCATTCACTACGAATTACCTTCATATTTAATGATGAAGGTCACCCACGAATTATCTTCATAAAATTTTGGTGATCAAAGATGCCCCATAAATTGCCTTCATCCTTGATGACGAAATGCACACAATAATTTGCCTTCATACTAAAGGACAAAAAGGTGATCTGAATTTTAATATCCAAACAGAAATATGCCATCCTTTTTACTTATTCTACACCATGTTATTGGAATAAGTTGCCAAATATAACAAAGAATGCCCCAAACTTTACTAATTTTAAGACCCTTCTTCATGTTTGGGTACCATACTGTCAATGTGGCTCCTGCCTACAATGTAATATTATTAATAGATAAAGTATTTATATGCAAATACATCTTCTTAGATGTGTATTATGTAATTTTCTCTGACACTTTAAAACTATTTTTCCTTCAAGGTTGTTGGTGTAGCTATGGTGCATAAAGTAAAATGAATAGCTTATCTTCTACGTATGAATATCTATGTTTCATTCTATCATGAATATTTCATCTGTATGAAATCATATATCCAGACGTAATATTCATTACACATGTCATCTCTTTTGTTGACACTTATTACGTCGATGTAATAATGATTGTTGATCAATGTTATTGTTACACTTTCTTCGATTATCAATAAACGTTTCTTACTCTTAATCTATATCAGATTATCAAAGGTACGACGCAAATTACCTTCATATCCGATAATAAAAGTGCCTCATGATTTAATTCTATGGATATTGAATGACGAAGAGCATCCCCACCAATTACCTTAGTACGTGATGACGATAACTTTCCCACAAATTACCTTAATATATGATGACGATAACTTCCCCACAAATTACCTTAATATATGATGACGATAACTTCCCCACAAATTACCTTAATATATGATGACGATAACTTCCCCAAACATATTACTTTAATATATGATGACGATAATTCCCTACAAATTACTTTAATATATAATGACGATAATTCCCTACAAATTACCTTAATATATGATGACGATAACTTCCCTACAAATTACTTTAATATATGCCGACGAAAACTTTCCCACAAATTATTCTCATGTTTCGTGATGAACAAATGGCCACACGAATTACCTTCACGTTTGATGACGAAAGTTGCACAATGATTGATCTTCAAATCTAAGGTCAAAGGGGCCCGCGTTTCATTTCGCATTATTACCTAAGGACAATAACAACAACAACAGAAATACCCGCACAAATTACCTTCATATTTGATGACGAAAGGTGCCAACGTCCTGAGTACTTCTCGGCGTAAGAAGGTCACCATCACCTCGTGTCCAGTCGACGTATAGACGAGACCTTCCCGAGCTCCGTTATCACCCCCACATGTTGTCAGCGTCTTCTGGCGGCTCTTCCTTTCCGATATCGTACCCACCTCGTAGCAGGTACTCTGACTGTGTAGGGAGAACGCCGGCATGACGGCGCTCCCGGGGGCCGAGTTTCCGGATCCCGGGCCGGCCCTGGATCCCGCCGATCTCCCGCCGACCTTACCGCCGCCGAAGTTGTAGTAGGTGATGGCTATCTTCTGTCCTGGCATCATCCGGATCACCCACGGACATATCAGTGTACCGAGGTTCTTCTCGATGGCCTCGTGACTGGTCAGGTAACCTTGTTGATCCGTGGTCAGAACCGAACCCTTCGATGAGCATTCCGTCTGTGTACTGGTAACGGCTGTAAAATAGGGGAGAGAAGAGAGGTTATAATACGGTGCTATTATTAATGAGATTTTGTTTCGACGATATTACGTGTCGTAAATCAAGTGGCGCCACGTGTTGGCTGATTTTCAAGATCGGCGAGATTTCGTGGAACATTGATAGCTAAACGACGGTGGGTGAATTTTGCTTATTTTTACCACACACACGAGCACACACACACATTTATACCACCTGTTTGGCCTCATGGGTAGACTGTGGGACTTTTTACCCATGTCTGTGGCCATGCTGTATGGGAGGTTGGAGGTTTGAATCCTGGCTGTGGCATTACAGTAGTAGGAGGGTTTTTTTTCTCCAACCGGGCAACTAGCAAAGTTTTCTCCGTCGAATATGCAATCTATTGTAAATTTATTTATACTTAGTTCCCGTAATGAAGCTGTAAATTACAGACCATATGCCTCTCCATCATTTGACGTAGCTAGCCACATAAAATAATTGCCATTATCATCATCATCATCAGATAGCGCAGTGGTTAGAGTATTGAGCTGCAAAGTTCTTAGTTGTCGATTCGTATCTATTTGTAGGATATTTCCTAAAAGGATCACTCCTCTGAGCTATATGTCTTAGTGACCAGTATATATATATATATATATATATATATATATATATTGCTGTATTTTTATGCCATGAACGCACTTTATCATTTAATTATTGTTTCAGCGTTCAGTCGTTCAGATCTAATCACACTTCAATTGACTAAACACATTTCGGCTTCCTATCTTATTGTATCATTTCCGCCATTTTCGTTCGTTAGATCGTAAACATAAACCACGTCACTTTAATTCGCGTCGTGTCTTCCTCTCTACTTGAGTGAGCTCCGGTGGCCTAGCGGTTAAGTACCCGGCACTTGGTGCCAACGGTCGCAGGTTCGAACCCCGTAAGAGGTCGAAACTTTTCCAGGGATTAATTTCTCGGCTCACTACATCGTGGGTGGATGACCACGTTAAATGGCGCTGCCGTCTCCACTGAATTATTTAAAAATAAAGGGGGACGTTAAAAACCCCTGAGGACGTAAAACACTCTGGCAGTGACCACCCTCAGGGTATTTCGGCTCCATCTTTCCGTACTGCTCCCCTGTGAGTGGTGGGGGAGGAGTTTCTCAACCACTCCAACATAGAGGCTGTGCTGAATAAGCGACAGCCTGGGGATTCTCCCCGAAAAACCAAACCAAACCAAACTCTCTACTTCCAGAAAGTTTACTGTTTTTGGACATTTTTCTTGTACATAAACAGCCTTCATTCTGTGTCTTTTTTACGATCATCCCCAAATAAATTAACTCATTTTACTCAGTGGTCGAAAAGAAACAAACATATTTTCATGACAGACAAGTTTCGGATACGAGATTTAAACATATAATAATAATAATAATAATAATATGCTGTCCACAATAATGATATATCATCGTATTATATTTCATTTGTCGTATTATATTTTGTTTGGAGGGTTGGGTGTTTTAGTGTACTGGATATTAGTGTACGGACGTTAGTGTGCGGACATTAGTGTATATATAGATGTTTATGTTCCTGATTTTAGTGTATGTGGGTGTTAGTGTACCAGGCATTACTGTACATTGAAAATACCAATCACACTAAGCACTATTGATGTATTATGAACACGTCGCCTAATAGCACTGTCTATGTCATTGACAAATTTTGACAGAACTTGCAAATTTGCTCTTGGAAGTTTCTTGATCTTTGGAATTTTTTATCTTTGATCTTTGGAATTTTTTAATCTTTGGAATTATTTTGATCTTTTGATTTTTTTAACAGCAACTGAAGATATAAAGACAACAACATAAAAATTCTTAGATTGGTAGGAGCTTCAGTGACAGACATTTCGACATTATCTCTGGAATTGTGTACATTTTGTGATTTTAGTTATGTTTTACAATGTTAAATTTTTTAAATAGTTTTAAAGGTTTGAGTTATGATTTTTACAGTAGTTTATTTTTAAATAGTTTAAATATGTTGTACAGTAACAGTAACGTTCACCTTTTTGTGCACTTAGATCTATGTACACTGACTTCCGTACACTAATATCCAGTACACTAACGTTCAGCTTTTTTGTGCACTACCATCCAGTACACAAATGTCAGGTCTACTAACATCTATGTACACTAACGTCCGTACATATTGTCCAGTACACTAACACCCCGATACCATTTTTTAAAGTCCAATTGGTTTGATAAACGTTTTAATTTCGAGATAAATTTCATCATCGTGGTGAATTTGAAAAAGAGGCTGGTCATTATTAAGTCTCCGGTGACGATAATCATAACTTTATATTTTGTTTTGTTGACAGTCCAATCTGGATTATCGGTCATTACTATTATTGTTAATATTATTCGTACTATTTAACAACACTACTTTATAATAAAAATAGGTAGTGACCGAAAATTGTCTTCGATATCCAATCATTGTCATGATAATTTAGGATAAAAAACAACAATAAATATTCGAGAATGAACGATAACATAATATATAGTTTAGAGAATTAGTTACTTATTTATGTTTACCTTACAGCTGTTGGCAGTTTGTTATCCCCTAACTTTTAATGACATTTAAAAAAAACTACACACACACACACACATATATATATATATATATATATATAGAGAGAGAGAGAGAGAGAGAGAGAGAGAGAGAGAAATAGACTGTCTGTATTAAAGTAACCGTTAAAACACGGAAATTTGAGCTATATTTAATTATTAGAAGTCATCTTTTTTTTTAAATTTAAAGCTGACAATTATAATGATCTCAAATATATCAATGTTCTTGTATCTCCACCCATTATTAAACTATTCAGATTCACAAACCAACAACAATTCAGCTCACATTTAAACGAGATATGTGCTAGCTCAAGTTTCTTTATTTATGCATGAACGTTTACTATGCTAAACAAAACAGTCAAGTTGAACTCTTTAAAGAGGTCACATCTTGTGGTTTATGTAAGCTGACAACCAAATATAGGTCAGAGATCTGAACAAGATTTCTAAATGTTTTTGGCCTTTCTGGATAACTTCTATTAATATTTGTGACCACATCTGTTTCTCGTAATACGGAAGAGGGAGATGGCCGCAATACACACTAGGTCTAACTTCGATTTATATGGGAATATCTTCCCGTAATACCTATACGGATAATTGTTAAAATATGACTATTATTGTGTGTGTGTGTGTGTGTGCGCGCGCGCGTGTGTGCGTACGCGTGCGTACATGCGTATGTTCATGTAATCGAGCGTGTGTGTTGGGGGGGTCTCATACCACTTAATTATAACACTACCCACATTGTGTGTGACGTAATCAACCACGTGTAATAAATTTGTTATTATTGATGATAAATACAAATAAATAAATACAAATATGCTGTTTGATTTGTTGACAATTGATTGTCCAATTATTTCATTTTACCAGAAAGAGGCTCACCTTTAATACAAATATAGGCGGCCTCTAGATAGACAGCCAGATCACGTGGGCATCTGTTCCTGGCGTGTAGCTCCGAATCGGCTATGTATACCGAACACTTCCGCATGCCCGAGCACTTCCGGTCCATGTAATCCAGAACATCCTCCTTACAGCCGATTTGCCCGTAGCTTCCGCTCACGCAACTTCCGGTCTTCATACGCCCGTAGAATGCCGACGTCATTAATATCACGTGACTAGGCGGACACGTAGCGTTGAAGATACTGGACTGGCAGTAGTCACGTGGTTCTACAAAAAAAACGGAAAGAGTCTTAGACTCGTTTTTCTCTTATTATTAATTATTATGTTTTAGTAACCAATATTAATAAACCAAATATATTACACGCAAATTGATATTAAAGGATACAAATTACGAATTTGCTATACTGATGAATCGTCCAGACAACAAAGTTAGCATTTCTAATTTCCGTGATAAAGCCGTACTACGTGCAACTGAAAATGTGAGGTTTTCCCCTTTTGCGACGATTTTTATGCACATTGTGGAAAATGAAACAGTCTTTAAACATGGTAGGATAGTACTTGAACCAGATGGTCGAGGTATGCTGCCAACGCACTACCAGTTTCACCAAGGAAGCGCCGTTATGTGCTACTGAAGCTCGCATAGAAACGCGTGTGCGATCATGCGAGCGCGATCACACACGCGCCCACACACATACGCGTCCACACACATACGCGTCCACATACACACACGCGCGCGCGCGCACACAAACATAATTTTGGATAGGCACTTCTCAAATCAGGATCAAATAAGACGAACGTCTACGGTTTCCCGGATACCCCAGGTGGGTGCCACCGTGTAACCATGACAACAAGACGCCGTATCCAGGTAACATTTATGGAGAAGAACGCCGATCAATCGGTGAGATGAGATCATTATAACGAACACACTCGTCTGCTCTCGGGTTACGTAGTTCAATTATGGCGACGGGAACCAGAAGACACACAATCGATGAGAAAATATGGAAATTCTGCCAGCAGCCTACACCCAATGAACGGCCATGACTTGTATATATGAGGGGGGTCGTCGGGGGGGGGGGGACGCTCATGCGCCATTACCAAATCTAGCGGCGAAGAAAGACTGACGAAGCTTTTAATGGCTCGACGGAGACATTGCACGAAGTAGTGTAGTTCTACTTCGCAATGCTACATGGGTTTTTTTTTCTGCGTTGATTTCGTGGCTTTTCTTTTACTTTTTAAAGCCAGACGAGTCCGCCTTTTCTGTCGAAATCGGGTTAACTCTTCCCGAACGAGCAACGCTTCGGCCATTTACGGCCGCAATCGGTGAAACGGCCATTAAAGGCGTTGGTGAGCGAAAATAGGTGCAGATGCACTTAACAACGAAGCCATTAAAAAGTCTAAGACAAATAAATAAATCAGACACGTGCTCGTACAGGTACCAAGAGAAACGTAAACACGAACACTCGATGATGGCTCGGCCAAGCCGCACAATGAACGCCGCGATAATGGCTACACATCGACTACGCAATAATTGCTACTTATGGAGTTAATCTCGCCAATTTTCTGTCGTCGAGAAGGTTGATTTTTAGTCGAGTTCGACAGGTTTTTTGTGTGTCCTCTCTGCCGCCCCTCGCCAGTCGAAAGCCCATAATCGTAACGGGACGAGATTGATTCGCGGCCGCCTCCTGTCGCAAATTTCATTTGGGAATGGAATCTCTGAGAAAAGTGCAAACAAACTGTCCCGACAGACGGGAAGGGTTTGGTCGATCTCATTAAGGGCCGCAACAGGTTTACCGTATTTTGTTGGCGTCGGAGTGTGTGTCGTTATGGTTGTTGTTGTTGTTGCTGTTGCTGTTTTCAGCGGCCCCCATTTCGAGGGGCTAAATGTTTGCGTAACAAATGGTCACCGTTTCGCCGAGGTCAGATTTCTACTTGACGAACACGACTGGGTACGGTATTGTGGAGGGCCGAACAAACGCTCGTTATTAATGGCGTCAAGATTGGCGACGGACGAGGGGGGTCTGTTTTCAAAATGGATCCATCTCCGAACACCATTACTGGCATTATGTGCATAGTATCTCTCTCTCTCGCTCTCTCTCTCTCTCTCTCTCTCTATGTGTGTGTGGGGGGGTGAGAAATATATTATTCTGCATGTCGTAAGTGGCGACTAAAAGGAAACGACATTAATGACCTTTTTTGTCAAATGGTCGTTAAACCCTATCAGAAGCGATCGTACTTATTAGAGTGTGATTTTTTTTGGGGACGCTCTCCCCCCCTCTCTCTCTCTCTCTCTCTCTCTCTCTCTCTTATATATATATATATATATATATATATATATATATATATATAGCCTACGTATGAGCAATTTGACCTAATATATAAATAATAAAAATAATTAATTGTTTGGTGGGGGTGGGGGGGTTAGCGGAGTACTCTCAATAGTCATACAATTAAACCAATAAAAAGATACCCGCATGCAGACAGAGAGACAGACAATCGTATAGACAGACAAACAGACAGACAATTTTAGAGACAGACTACTAGACGGACATACATTCAGGTAGACAGACAGATATACAGAACCCTACACACACACACACACACACACACACACACACACATCCAAATCTAATTATTAATCTATATCAGTGTACCTAGATGATTGACAATAATGATGTTATTAGTGATGACATATTAACTACCTAATATAATTACTGATAACTGTCCTAGTTCTCTAGCTGACTGTCAGACATCTAATATATCTGTGTTTACTGACTACACAGAGACAGACAGACATAGATACACAGTCTCTCTCTCTCTCTCTCTATCTGAGTCACACACACACACACACACACACACACACACACACACCACCACACACACACACACACCACACACCAATGAATGCACGCACGCACAGAGACGTATAAACACGCACGCACACACACAGAAAGATAAACACACACATAGACATACATAAATACACACAGACAGACAGACAAACACACAACACACAGACAGACAGACAAACACACAGACAGAGAGAAACACAGACACACAGAGAGACAGACACATAGACAGATAAATAGTATACATGTACACAGACATATACGGGTGTAATCATTGAGAGGGCAGGTGTGAAAAGGCACTGATACACATACAGGGAATCGCGAATACAGCATCCAGCTGATTCATCAGAGAGTTAGTCAGTTGGTGTGTGGGTAGGTGAGTGAGCTCTCGCGCGCATCCGAAATTAAAGGTTATTTTGAATGTACAGTCTCCATGAATCATTCTTATAAAATTGAAGAAGAGAAAAGCATTTTTGACTTTCTATCAGTGTGCTTTCTTACAATGGTTCAACAACCCCCCCCCCCCTCTCTCTCTCTCTCTCCTACACACACACACACACACACTCACACACACACACACACATTGCCAATATTGAGTTTGTTGTGTTGATATTCACCAAATTGGGGGCACTACAGTTCAGGATCTGTTTTCCATTCTGTTTTTTTTATGGTGGGGGGGTGTAGGGAAAGGCGGTGGGAGAGGGTGTCCTGTTGTCATAGTCCTAGTCCCACGGTCAGTTTTCTCTCATTTGTGGATAGAAAGCCGTATCCTAATAGAGCTCGACTAAACTGCGCGCAGTCGCCTGCGTGCCAAGGTAACCACGAAACATCGGACTTGGCCGCCTAGCGGGATAATTGAAATATTAGCCTTAGTGACATTCATATCCATATTTCATTATAGTTCCGTATGGGAATAGATTGGGCCCCGAGGGACGAGCAAGGGGGCCGGGAGAGGGTGTAATGTTTAGAGACGCTTCTTTTCTCTCTCTCCATTTCTCTGTGCGTGGGGGGAAGGCGGGGAAGGGTGGTTGAGGTACATCTGACGGATGTAGAGTTTAACATTCACCGACGCGGGTTCTGTTTCCCAAAATTTTGACCTCCCCCAACCCCCCCAACCCCCTCCCCAGCATCCCCGGGATTGAGGAATTTTTGTCATGACCAGTAATTGTTTCTCCAGAAGTGGAATTCACTTGGTTCCATTCTTAAAGCGGAGCTAAGAAATTATTATGGTATGAGGGGGTGGGAGGACTGTGCGGACTGTCGAGCCAAAACCAAAAGTATGGCGTATCTCGATGAACCTTTCAGGACACCAGATTCTGGGCTGATTCTGGGCTCCCCATCCCGAGGGATATCACCTTTATGGACGGATCAGGTTCGCACGCCGAACACAATCCAGTGCCGTGTGCTCTCGTGGCCATATCGCCATACGGTCGTCTTCCGGAAATCACGTCATGCGCAGCCCGCTCCGGGATTATAACATTCCCGAATGGGGATCGATTACATGAAATAGGTCTGTAATATGAGCATAGGAAATGGCATGGTTTCTCTCTCTCTCTCTCTCTCTCTCTCTCTCTCTCTCTGTGTGTGTGTGTGTGTGTGTGTGTGTGTGTGTGTGTGTGTGTGTGTGTGTGTGTGTGTGTGTGTGTGTGTGTGTGTGTGTTTTAGCTGTGTATAATAAGGCACAGGCACAGAGAATCTCGAACCGTGAATTCGAACTCTGGACGTTTCTTCAGGGGACTGAATCCAGAGTGGCGACTTTTCTTGCTGTGACATGTGTAATGTCTCACCATATATGACTACTCACTTATATATGACTACTTGTGTGGGAAATTGTGTATCGATTTGATACACCTTTGCCTGCATGTGCTTTGGTATTTGCAAGTTTATGTCCTTATGTAGGTATGCAAAGTTATGCACGTATGTATGTGCATGTATGTATGTATGTATGTATGTATGTATGCATGCATGCATGTATGTATGTATGTATGTATGTATGTATGTATGTATGTATGTATGTATGTATGTATGCATGCATGTAGGTAGGTAGGTAGGTAGATAGATAGATAGGTTAAACTATACTGAAATAAATATTAAACATTCGCGGTGCGTGAATCATACGTGTGTTTATATGTATATACAACTACAAATATGTAAATTTTGGGGGCATGCGCTCTGTTGCGCGCGTCCTTTTTGACCATCACGATGTGGCCCCTAGTGAGCAAATCATGCGATTATGTCACCAGAAATGGCCGTTGTCTGTCTGCTGAAGAAGACAAATTTATCAAACTATTACTACCACAGACAGAGAGCTCCCACCATATAACAGATAATATATATAGATAGCCTGCGCATCTTCCCCCGATCATCCCCCCGAGTCGCGCTTATTTAATACGATTCTGAACGCCGAGACCCCCCCCCTCACTCAAATGGTCCTTACTCAAATGTTGCCTACTTAGATGGCCTTTACTCAGAGTGCCCTTACTCGTGCGGCCCGAGCCGTCTCTATATCTCTTCTAATAAGGAACTGCAATTTTTCCGGGAGTATCCTCTGATAAAATAATAATGAAGCCGAGCCACGCTAGGTCCCTCACTAACGGGACACGGACAATTAATTACAGTCAATGGTTGACCAGGAAACTTCGTAATTTGATTGCTAAAATAACTTCTACCGTCGACCGACGACCGCCGCCCGCCACCCTCCCGCGGCCCGATATAAAGAGAGGGAAAAACTGTCGCCATGGGATGTTTCGCCCATCGCACGCCAATTAACATCGTCCTCGTTGGCGGCCGTAGCTCGATCGGTTCGCCGAAGACAATTTCATATTTATTTGTTCCTTCGTGGAACACGACAGACACTTTGACGACGCTAATTGAGTTGAGCACGGAATGACTCACGAATAATGGCGATGAGGAAGAAAACTAGACAAAGAGGAAAAAATTACTCTTACTTTGTTAAATTATTATTACCGTCATCATTGTTATTATCAGTGGTATTATAGCTATTATTATTATTATTATCATCATCATCATCATCATCATCATCATCATCATCATTATTATTATTATTATTATTATTATTATTATTAGTTAAGACAGCTTATAGAAAGTAATATCCCGCCCCCCTTCCCGCGTTCTACGTAATATCTTTAAAGATGATTGGAAAATGTTCCATTTTCCCGGTTAGGGTTAGCTCAAAGCAATCGTCCTCAAAAAGCCACCTGGCTTGAAAACCAGCTGAATACATCTAAAAGGTGGCCTTTTAACATGATACTGTGTAAACAAACTGTGTTTAGCACAAGATAGTGGTTTAGTGGTTTACAGTGTAAAGTTCTTTGAGTGAGTGAGTGAGTGAGTGAGTGGTGAGTGAGTGAGTGAGTGAGTGAGTGAGTGAGTGAGTGAGTGAGTGAGTGAGTGAGTGAGTGAGTGAGTGAGTGAGTGAGTGAGTGAGTGAGTGAGTGAGTGAGTGAGTGAGTGAGTGAGTCTCAACTAATGGCCAGGGGATAATGCCATAATTCGATGAAACACCCGACATACCTATAGAGAGAGGGGGGGTGTTTTGGGGATATAGTGTGCTACCAACTATATTATTGAATAATGCTTCAAATGACATTGAAACCTGTCTTAAGGAACCGCCTTTTGTTATAATAATAAGAGGGCAAAAAACAACATTTTAGTGTTGTTTCCCTTTAGTTGCCTCTTGCGACATATTAAAGGACAAAGAAGGGCAAGTTTTAAACCTCATCAACCGACCTTCCCCATCCCGATCCCTCCCCCCCCTCAAGCCCCACCACCCGGCCCGGGGGTTGGCCAGGTGGTGGTATATGGAGTGATAAGGCTATTTCTCAATGACTTTAATTAGCATTAATTGGCTAGATCTAAGTGTATTTGCCAAGGGGGGAGGGTTTGAATCTCAATCAGTCGATTTCTTTAGATCCCGACCGACCCAACCCACCTGGCTCCACTAGTGGACTATAATCCCAACTCGTTCCCTCCGGCCCCAGACAAGAACTTCCGCCATGGTGGCGTTTCTCTGGATCCCCGCCAGATGGCTCTGTCTAATAAGAATCGGATCCTAATAAAGGGGGCGAAGCTACGCCACAAACCCTGGATCCTAATCATGGCCCACACAGGCTCCATCCTCGGATTCGCCAAACCCGGCTCGCATACTGACGAACCCCGAGTCGGGCTCGTTCGGCATTTCGGATTCCCGCTCCAGAACACGGCATCTGGATTCCCCTGTTCCATTATGTCCAGACAATTGCCCTAATCGCAGTCTGCCGGACGATTGGCTTTAAGACGGGCAAGAATCTAACCATACGCCCCCTGGTGGAGATGTTTACGTGTTACGGGCCTGTTGTAGAGCTGGTTAGGGATTCTGCCCGTTGGCAGAAGTATGGGGGGGTGAGATAGGGGGGGGGGGAGATTTAACCCCGTAATCAGATATCGACCTTTCTTTGACGACAATAAGCTGGTGGTTTTCGGCTCATTTGTGGGAGGTTTTCGCTTCTCTTAGACACCAGAGACTTTAAGACAGTTACCATCGTATTTATAATATGAAGATTTGGCTCAAGGGGGGGGCGGTAGCAGTTCGAGGCATCGCGCTAATAAATAAAGAGAGATGAACCAAGTGTGGGTCTGTAAGTTTACTACACAAATATATGAATACGATTGAAACAAACATACGTGTACTTAAATATCATATAAATATAAATATATATATATATATATATATATATATATATATATATATATATATATATAGAGAGAGAGAGAGAGAGAGAGAGAGAGAGAGAGAAAATATATATATATATATATATATATATATATATATATATATATATATATATATGTGTGTGTGGTGAGGGGAGGGAGGTATGCTATATGTTTTGGCCTTATGTATATATCACAGACCTCACTAGGAGACAGCTGAGAGAAGCTTATCATTCTCCCACCAACTAAATATACTGTGTATGAGTGATAAATATAGGCTGGCAGAGAAAGGGGAGGGGACAGGCAGAAATACAGACGGGAAGACAGGCGGCCAGATAAGTACACAGACAGACGGACAGGTAGACAGAGAGGCGGGCAGGTCAGTTGTTATAAATCTCGACCAGAAAATTAACTTCGTCCCCTGGCGAATCGTATTCAGATTCGTGATACTCTGTGCCGGTGCCTTTTTACAAACTGCTAAAACAAACGCGTGCGCCAGAACACGCGCATACTACGTGTGATCTACAGCCATACAAACGCCACCTGGTGTTCAACATCAATCTATCAACTGTTGTTAAGTGACGACTTCAATTTGTTATTGTTTGCTCGGTCACGGGTTTTTGCGAAGATGGAGGAGTAGGGGGGGGGGGGCTGATGGTGGTGGGGCGCTGAGAGAAGGCAGCAATCATGATGATAGATGAAACAGACAGATGAGTCAGTGAGACATGACAGATATATGACATACAGACAGAGTGAGGGGGGGGGTTCCTCGTCTAACATGGACCAGATGGTTAACCATCAGAGTCCATCAATATGTATATGACATTTGTCTCAATAAATAATGTTTATCAGATGAATGGATATATGTTATACAGATATATCATACCGTGTAATGGTTTATTGGCAAAATATCACATCATCCAAAACATTGATATTGGTGTATTATGCATGATGTGTATGCGCGCGCGTGCGTGTATGTGCAGAACCGTCCATGGGTCCGGGCCCAATACAGCTACTTGCGGGGCCCACGCAAACGCGGGCCATCGGCGGTCGCTTTGGGTCGCCATAATCTATTTACGTGCATGCCCGCGTACGTGCGCGCGCGCGTGTATGTGTGTGTGTGTGTGTGTGTGCACGCGCGCGCGCGCTTGTCGTATGGCCGATAGTTTTGACCCCCTAGTACTCTAACCAGCGGCCGTGTGTGTTGATAGAAATATCACCCTACAAAGTCTTACACATAATTAGTTATATAATAATTTGTTCATATTATTATATCTATCACTTCCGATAAACAAACACAGGGAATAAATAGATAGACAGAGAGTGATATAGAGGGAGAGAAATGGTCACTGATGAATTAGAAGTACCCCCACATCAACCCCCACACACAGAAAGTATATATATATATATATATATATATATATATATATATATATATATATATATATATATATATATATATAAGAGAGAGAGAGAGAGAGAGAGAGAGAGAGAGAGAGAGAATGTTAATAATCTGTTGATTTATAACTAATTTCACGCCGTTATCATTTTCTATCAGCCTCATCATCATCATCACCAGCAACTACTCCGACATGTTTGTTTTATCTCTATATAAACTCGACTGATTAAAGCAGAACATTCACCGCCCACCATATACATCTATCTACACTAATCATTACAATATACGAGGCTGATGGGCAAAACATTCATATACAGCAGAACCTCAGTTGTCGGCCATCTTAATAAACCGACCCGCCTTATATTCTAAATAAGTAGCCTGATATGAAACTAGGTCACCGGTTCAATCACGATATAAGCGGCAAGCTGTGTTTATATACAATATATTAAAATTTTTTAATATCTAATATATTATATATATATATATATATATATATATATATATATATAAAATAAATATTTCAAACTATGAATCTGTATGAAGAAACTGAACGATGCGATTTTGGCAGATACTAATCGGATTTTGAACACGGTCTGTTGCATACACCCGCGGAGGTTGAGTTATTACGAGGCTGACGTCTTCAATCAGAAACATACTTTTTAACATCACAACGAACATACCACATTTCGTGTCATAGAACTTAGAACAGGTCCTAATCAATGTCGAATGTTTGTTTTACAAGGTATTATAGATATGATGATGATGATGATGATGATGATGATGATAATAATAATAATAATAATAATAATTACCTGCTTCTGTCCACGATGCCACGACAAACAATGTCAGTAGGATATCATAAGATGAAGACCAAGACATTGTTGAGGTTGTCCGTGTTATTGTTATTATTGTTATTGTTGTTATTGTTGTTGTTATTTTTGTTGTTATAATTGTTGTCGTCGTAGTAGTTGTTATCGTTGTTATCGTTGTCCACCAATCAATGGTCAGCGCCCCCTGGTGAACACCGTGTGACGACTAACTTGACGAATCGATTCGATTACGGAACCATTGACCGGTCACGGCTTCTGGATAGCGAGTATGAGAGGACGATATCGGCTCCTTATCGGACTCTATCCAGAACGGGATGATGAACGGTCACGTGCAGCGATGAGCGAGGCCCTCCAGCCGAGCGTTAAATCCAAGGTTAAGCGGGGCCATGGACCGGCTGCTCTTCGTGGGGCTCCAGATAACAATAATCCCTTCGGCTGCGCGGTGACCGCGATCCGGAAGCGATGCGATTCCTGCGCTACGGCCTCTGTCCAGCCGCCGCTCGCTGCTGAAGTATGTCCCGGTAGGCGCGAGTCCCTCAACTCATCCAGAAAATGCCTTAACAAAGAGGCCCGTCCCCGCCTCGGAGTAGAAACCTGACGTTCGCTCTCTCGCTCGCTCCCTGCTACAGCCTGTACTGGTTCGCGCTGAATCATCGGCTCTGCCCTAACTTGTGCCACAGCCCTTCGAACACTGTTGATAGAGAGAGCGCGAGCGCACGCGGAGGAGAGAGATACCTTGTGAGGGAGACCTGACGAGAGAGAGAGAGAGAGAGAGAGAGAGCAGCCCAGAAGGCCAAATGAGAATCACCACCTCAGAGAGAGAGAGAGAGAGAGAGAGAGAGAGCCAATGGAACTACGCAGCACGTTGACTCGGTCGTATCAGAGCCATTGCTATAGTGTCTCTTTGTGCCCGTGTCTGTCAGTGGCGCCCCCTGGTATCGCCCCGCTGCAGCTGATCAGAGTGGGAGTCAGTTTTCTTGGCAGCCAATAACTTGATGGATGGATCTCTCCGACCGGCGGGCGGTGACCACGTGCCAGCGACCCGCCCGATCATAACATGACCAACTTCCGGTCGGGTAATCAGACCCGCGTCACGTGGCGCGAATGACATGCAAATGACGGCTCCGGATGGCAAGCTTAAAGCCGACTGCCGAACTCCCGCCTCTGTTGCTGATGCTGCTCGTGCTGGTCACTGGAGCGTGGCAGGGTGCCACGGATTCCGGGAGACGGGCCACCGACCCCTCATCAACGGGCGAGTATCATGTGTACGGGCACCCGTAAATATTACAGCCACATTGCAATAATGCGCTGTCTCGACGGACTTTGGAGCATCGCTTGTCCGGCGGGCAGCAGTGTGGCCTTTTCAGTGGGATGGATGAGTAGATAGATGGACTGTGGGGGGAGGGATGTTGATGGGGGGGAGGGGAGGAAAGTTGACACGAGATTGAGGGAGAGAGGGGCGGCGTACTCTAGGAGAGAGAGAGAACGCGAGAGAGGGGAGAGCATGCTCCAGGAGACAGATAGGGAAATAGAGAGAAGGGGAGCATCCTCTAGGAGAGAGAGAGAGAGAGAGAGAGAGAGACCATGTTCTATGAGTGAGAGAGAGATATAGAGAGAGATCATACCCAGTCATCACGCTGTCTTGCCGGGCACTAATTTGTCACTGAGATAAAAAGTAGCCGAGTCAAGTGTAATCCACGGCCGACTCCATAAATGTTTAATGGCGCTTCATGATGAGAATATTGGATTTCGACTAATGGCGTACCCCTGTTAATAATCGTATTAATGCCGATCCACCGACCGGAAGCGGGGCCTCTTACGTCTTGAAGGATCGCCCGCTTTACGTGCGCCGTCTTCCCGTACGCCGGGCTGGCCACCACGTGCGCGGATCACGTGATTTAGTGCGTCATCCGGAAGGACTGACATGTTAAAAGCTCTCCAGGATCCTGTTGATATTCGCCTTTTTTTACATTTATTGTTCGGTTACTCCGACATAGTTCAGTCTGGCAACCGAGCTACTTTAAGGATTTCACGCTTAGGCGATGGCTAATGATTTCGTGACTGTGCGTACCCGTGCAATGAGATTGTATCTTCAATCCCCGGGGAGTATACTGAAGTATGAGAGAAGTACGCGCGAAATATCGGTTCCCGTGTGACAGGCCATAGTATACCCCCCCTCCACAATCCGACTTATACCTGGGGTTAAAGGGGCCTAGGCTAGATTATACCCCCATGATGTTGAGGGTTGAGTGTTGAGTAATATACACAAGAATTACTTAATTTTTAAACATTTTATTGGGGTTTCAGCTTTGCCAGGTACGGTAAGTGAGAAAGGAAACTGACTTCAGTCTTAAACTCTAAACACACAGACTTTTATTATTTCAACCAGAAAAACTTTAATTAGTACAAATATTTTTCATATCTTGATAACAAATTTACTGTTAAATTAAGTCACAGTTCACTACTTCGGTGATACACATTAACTAACGAGACATCGTTTGAGATTGACTACCACGTTAGATAGATATATTCTGGCCTATATTCTGGCTAAGGCAACTTCCCCCCCACCCCCGCGGGGTATAGTTTGGCCTAGGACAGTTTATCCCCAGGGGTATAATCTGGCCTGAGCCAAACTATACTCGGGTTTAATTTGGCCTGCTACACCGGGACTTCGAGGATTCGAACGAGGGTATTTTCCTTTGCTTTACTACCCTACAGCTGAGCCATCTACCATAAGAACCCCCCCCCCCCGCCCTCCCGGGTCGGTGTATCGGGGCGTGTATAAAACTAATGACTTGACACGCCACCGTCGCCATATTTTATTTCCGATTATGGAGTTCGGTTTATGGTGGCCAGCCTATAGTAGAACATCGTTCATTTATTATTGAATACGGCGTGTGTGCGTTTTTTTTTCTTCTCCGGTTGATAAATATCGTACACGTTCGTTGTTGGCGACTGGTCTACGGCGGCGGTATTGCGGCGGGCCGACGGCGGCGATATGTGCGTGCTCTGTGCGCGTGCGTGACAGCTGATACATCACCACGAAGCAGGGCTAAGTGATATTTGGTTAAACCGATGGAGACTACGAGAGGCCGATCTGGCAATTATTGGCCGAAATGTGATATGTCAAATAGTAATGAAAAATGTTTACAGGCAGGCGACGGGATGGGGCAATGAAGGCGCGCGCGCGCGCGCGCGCGTGTGTGTGTGTGTGTGTGTGTGTGTGTGTCTGGGTGTGTGTGTGTGTGTGTCTGTGTGTGTGTGTCTGTGTGTGTGTGTGTGAACAAACTTTCATGACAGCATGCCATTAGCTCTAAATGATCAAGATTGCATTACAGTTAATTAAATAGATTAATCTTGGCTGAATACATGGGAAAAACCCAAAGACATTTAATTATATTTCTGCGGAAAGATGTTTGTGTCCGTGCGTGTATGCACAAATATCACTCTCTCTCTCTCTCTCTCTCTCTCTATATAATATATATATATATATATATATATATATATATATATATATATATATATATATATATATATATATATAAAACCATATTTTAATATCCAAACTTGTTACCGCCACAAGTGAGTGGATCTCGAGTTTCTCTGTTTTATATCAGTACGTCCTTTGTTCTTAGACAAAGCGTTGACATATTCCGATCGCCGGATCGCCATCTGGATCGATTCATCAGCTTACTTGCCCCTGGCATTGATCCGTCTTTGAAGACAATCATAGTTCATCTGGTGCGAATTTCCGCAATCTCTAGAGGTACGACTCGCCGACTGCCATCCAACATCCGAGGCGAGGGACAAGATGGATGTATCCTACACGCCACCTAGTGTCTATAACGTGCCCTGGGGACTTATCCGCTACTGTTGCTGCTGTTGCTGTTGTAGTTGATTCTTAACCGCTGGTGTATATTATGGTGCCGAAACATGGCCGGGCCGATATTTAATCCCGAAATGGCTCGTGGATGCCTAGAGGGCGCCAGGGGCGAGATCGGCGCTTTGTTTCATCTGGCTGTTAAATGATGATAGTGACTGGGAGTCTTGCTCATCACCAAGACGATGTATTATCTTTGTTACCTTGAAGTCAGAATGTGGCGATTGTTTGGTAGAACAGGGACTTGCTGATGACGTAATGCAGCCATTGAAGAACCGACGGAAGACTTCTGATCCCAAACAGACCATGTCCGGCCAACCAGCCAACCCACCAACAAACCAGCCAACAAACCAGCCAGTTAACCGACCAACAATGCAATGAACCTACTGACCAACATGCCAACGAAACGACCAACCGACAAACGAACCAGCCAATGGACCAACCAAACAACCAGCCAACTGAGTGACCAGCCTACTGGGAAATCAACCAACCAACCAGCTAATTAGCTAGTCTATAAATCAACTAAAGAATGAGCTAACCAGCCAACCAACCAAATAACCAGCCAACTAAGTGGGCAACCAACCAGCCAGCCAACCAGCCAGCCAACCAGCCAACCAACAAACCAACAGACCAATCAACCAGCCAATCAGCCTGACAGCCTTCCTTCAATCACTGGCTATCATCTTCACCCATCATCTGTCTCTTAACGATATAATCGATTAATTGTCATATCGACGACTGATCAACACCGAGAATCCATCAACAAAAAGAATCGATCTACAATCTGTAATAATGACACATCGGTAGATCTCAATCTACAACTTATAGCTTAATGGCTAAAACATATTACACACAAACACACATACACACACACACACACACACATACATACACACACATATACACACATACACATACATACACAAACACACACACACACATACACACACACGTACACATACAGACACATACCTACGCAAACACACACACAATGACAATATTTCGTTTGCCTTGGAAGGGAATTTGTTGTTGTTGTTGTTCATATTATTATTATTATTATTATTATTATTATTATTATTATTATTATTATTATTATTATTGTATATCTGCTATTATCCGGATAGATTACATTAATGAAGTTTAAAAATATTTATGTATTACAGTCAATTATTTTATACCGTGTATACATTGTACTGTGTACGGTAGTAAGAATAAATTATATATAATATTTATTTTTGGTAAACAGCCGAAACTATATATTTGATTGTGGTCATTGCCAGGATCTAACCGTATTACACGGGAGACAGGTAATCAACTCTCTCTCTCTCTCTCTCTCTCTCTCTCTAAAAATTTTTTTATATATATATATATATATATATATATATATATATATATATATATATATATAAGTCTAGAGCTGCTGATGACTCCTATGTGTGTGTTATACGTTATCACCCGATGTCAGCTGAGCCGTGGGCCCCCCGACGTCGTCATTGTTTCTAGGCATCCTTCGAGCCAATAATCGATTAGAGATCCATAACGAAGATTAGCTACTCCTCAGACTCTGCTCAAGGTGACATTGTGGCTCGTGGACGCGGAGAGGCGGATGCTGCGCGCTGCTGATGTTGCTGATGTTGGGGTTGCTATTGTTGTTGTTGATGTCGTTGCTGCTGCTGTTCTTGGCACCACTGCTGGTGTTGTTGTTGTCGTTGTTACACAACTGCTGTTATTGTTGATGTTTGTTGCTGCTGATGTTGGTGTCACTGCTGGCGATGTTGTCGTTGTCACCGCTACTACTGTTGTTGTCGTTGTCACCGCTACTACTGTTGTTGTCGTTATTGTTGCTGTTGCTTTCACTGGTGGTGATATTGCTGTTGTTACAGCTGCTATTGTTGTTGGTATCATTGCTGTTGTTGTTGTTATTAGTGGTGGTGGTGTCCCTGCTGGTGGTGTCACTGCTGGTGCTGCTGTTGGTATCACTGTTGTTGTTGTGGTGGTGGTTATTATTGCAGTTGGTGTTGCTGCTGTTATTACCGCTGTAACTGTTGCTGCTAATGTTATTGCCGTTTCTGTTGCTGGTCACCTTCCTAATGTCATTCTTATGGTCGATTATATTAGAATTGTTGCTGCATATTGATATTATAGCTGATACAGTTGTTATTCTTGTTTTGCTGTTGTTACTACTGTTGCTGTTGTTGTTGTGGATGCCAAATTTGCTGTTGAAGAGGTTGTTATTGCTGGTTCACTTGTTGTTGCTCGTGCTGTTCATACTGTGACTGCTGCTGGTATTGCTAAAGTTATTATTATTATTGTTGTTGTTGTTGTTGTTATTGTTGTTGAATATGTTATTATTTGGTCCACAAAAAATCTTTATTTATTTATTTGTTAATTAATCTGTGGACCCACCAACTTCAACTATGGCTCGCCATCCGCGTACGAACACCAAACAAACAACATCAACGACCCTATCGGCGACATATGACATCCAGCCGCCCGCAGACCGTCGTCCCCTTTCAGACCAAATGTTTGTCAGCCCACGGAGCGGATGTATCCCTTCCCCCCCCACTCCCTCTCCTGTCATCGCCCGTCGGCATTGTGCCGCCACTTCCGTCGTCATCGGCCGAGTCGAGTCGAGCGGAGGCCGGACTAGGCCGCACCCCGCGGGCTTCAGCCAGCTGGAGCACACATTAGCCGTGTAATCCATTAGTGAACGGGAAGTTCCGTCGTCCGGAGTAGGTCCGGCACGTGACGACTCCGTTCAGTGTTCGACCGACGGACGTAATTGAAAATATATTCATCGGGATCGCATTTCCCGGGAAGCTCGCCCGCCCTTTTTCTGTGAGCTCTTTTGTTGCTGGGCGCCGACCCGAGGCCCGGAAAGGGGCTCCCGATGATCCCGAATGATATCTGATGGACGGTCAGTCAGACCACCTGCTACATACGATGCCTTCTACCCCGCACGACCTCATCCCGTCCCCACCCCACATACCCACGACCTCAGACTCGGGAACTCGGGGATGGTGGCTAGACACGGCCGAAATCACATGATGACGTAATATATTCAATAATTTGAGATTAATTCCATAATTTAATTCTATTCAATCTAACATAAATTAATTTTAGCTAGGATTTAATTAGCATAGCATTTCAAGTTTCTATAATATAAAATTTCATGAGATATATGTTCTGTGCTTCTGTGTGTGTTTTAGGATATATATATATATATATATATATATATATATAATGACACTGGCTCAGACAATTAAGACCTAAACATTCCTAAAACCTATAAATCCATAAATATATGTATGGATAAACGTTTACATATATAAAGCAAAACATACATACACATACATAAAGTTCCAGCTCCACAACATGTACATAAATAGACTTGTACATAAATGAGGCCTCCGTATGTGTAAGTGTGTGCGTACGTGTGTGCGCGCGCTGGCGTACGTGCGTGCGTGTGTGTTCTATGGTTCACTTATAGATTTTTATTATTTATTTAACTTATTTATTTATTATTTATTTCACGACTATATCAATTTTTCATTTCTTATTATCCAGGTAAAATCTTTGATATACAGACGTCAAGCTGTTAGCATTTCCCCTTAACAAAATATTACCCAGTTTAGAGTTATAGACGTGAGAGACTCTAACCGAAATGGGTGGGTGGTTGGGTGGTGGGCGACGGGGTGGTCGGACATCCGTGGAGGATTGGGTGATAGAGATGAGCCCAATTCGAGCCCAGAACTCGGCTCAACCCAGGACTGGGAGCCGTCAGACAGCGACATAATTCGCTGACGATTATTAATCTCGTCGATGAATCACGAAGCCCGTCCCATCGTCTGATTTATAACAATGACATTAGATTCGCCCTCGTTATGATCGTCTCGCGCCGCTCGAATTAGCTTTGTTCCCGGGGGCAGGGCCCGGCCCCGATCCGGATTAATTTAGCGTCCGTCGGGGACAAACGCCTTCTGTCTTCCCGCACGACAATCGATCTTCGTTCAGGATGATGTTGAACGACGTCTTCTGTCTTCGGCCGAGACCTTCCTGGCCCCGGGGTCTGTGTTCGAGTAAACCGACTGGAAGACGGAGGCTCAGTCGGTGAGCTTTGATGTGGCTACGAATTAGAGATAGAGAGAGGGGGGAAGGGGAGAGAGATAGAGAGGGAGAGGGTGAGAGAGTGAGCGGTCAGAATGCCCACTCTACGACAACGTTCTGTTGATTGGTTCACGTTTGCCACGTGATCGCGTGGTTGGTTCGCCAATCGGGGGTTACGTTGTATCGAGATTCGATTAAATCGAAGTAACGCGAGACCGGACGAGGCCCTTTTCAGCCATCTGAATGAAGTTTAGTGTACAAACTGAAGGTTTTTGGTACACACACCAGTACAGCCTCGACTCAGCGTCTAACGGTTCTCGAAACGACGGATAATGTCCCGTTTAGAGAAGTTTCGTCGGCGAGGTAAAAATATTATTTTGTCTAAATGTCCCATATACATTTAGTGTGTCAGTAAGTGAGTGAGTGAGTGAGTGAGTGAGTGAGTGAGTGAGTGAGTGAGTGAGTGGCTTGTTTAGCTTCAGCATGGTGAAATCTGGTCGAGGGGCAGCTCCCGATGGTAACATCCCACAAACACAGCTATGACTGGGCTTCAAACCCTGTACTGGACGTTAACAGTTAAAAGTCAGTTAGTGTGTATACCACGATCAAGACGTGTATTATACTGATATAATTCTGATTTATTTGATAATATTTCATTAACTACATACATATGATAAAACACTTATACAAGAAATACTGTTGTTTATCAAATTCAAAAAAAGAGCTTTTTTGCACTACATATGAAATAATATGCATATTACTATATATATATATATATATATATATATAATCTACACTTCGGTTATTAATAATTATACTATATTTTGTTGTTTAATTTAGGTTATGTGTTATTTCTGTGTTTATTAATGATTATGTTGTTTTTTGTTGTTGTCATGGGTGTTGTAATTTTTGTTGTTATTTTTGTTGTTAGTGATGGCGTTGTTCCAATTGTTGTTGTTGTTGTTGTAGCTGACGTTGCTCTTTCTGCACCTGATGATAATCATCATAATAATCATCACCATCATCATCACCATCATCATCCCATAATAACCGCGGACAGAAGCTCTTAGGCTCACCGACACAACGGATCATATCTCTCAAATCGGATCCGGTCTCTCAACGATTTCTGGATCGAGCCCCGGCGCCCGCATAGAACGGGACGCCATCAGCCGAGATATGGATCAGGCCACCCATGGCCACCTCGGCCACCCTCGCGGGCCATAACAATCGTCATACACAATGACGAATCGAGATCTGATGATTGCTCTCCGTAGCTCGCTTCCTATGGACGACAATTCGTTCGTGCATTTTCGCTTGTTTTTGTCCACCCCGTCTCGACTCCCTCCCCGCCGCCCCCATCGGGTATTTTGCGTTCCCCCCCCCCCCATTTTCATCGACCCACCGCAATCGGTTAATCGGCCTTTCACTTCCGCAAACGGCCGTTGGGTGGCGGACGACATCAAAGCGCGCGTCCCACAAATGATGATCGCTCCTTTAAATAATGGCCTCAGAGGAAAAACCGCAAAACTGCTCACCGGGATCGGCCGGGTGGGGGGGGGGAGGTGAAGATGGCCCTCTCCCAACAACAACAACAACAACGACAACAGCCGAACAAAAACGAGGGATGTACTGCGCATTTCTTGCCGGCGGAGGGTCGCGTTAATGGCGGAGGGACGCGTACAGGGAGCAGGAAGCGCTGATCGATAATGGGATGACAAATCTCCTGATTAGTCCAGGTAGCTCTCATTTGTGGCCGAACACGGTTCGTACCGCGACTCATTTCGTCCCCTAGGCGTGTCGGCCGGCTTTCGTCGGCCGCGGCACGGCGGCAACAGGAAGTCATTTGTAGCATTATCTGGGCGATAATTCGGCGCCTACGAGGTGGCCCACTCGTTAGCGCTGCGCTATTCGTCGTACAGGGACGGGACGGGATGCCCGGGGGGTAGCGGTGTTACGTGTTATTGTGTCGGATCCGGAACGAATAACGCCGGTTACGCGTCCCGTTATGGGATCGATGACTCTCCGAATAACGTCACCTTGTCATGAACAAAACACGGATCATCTGAGATAAGTTATACAGATGTCATCTGATAATAGGATGATAGTAACAATAATAATAAAAACAATGTCAAATTGCTGCAGCTACTACTACTACTACTATTACTACTACTACCACTACCACTACTACTACTGCTACTAAAACTTCTACATAGAGTAATAGTTGATGATGATAATGATGATTTTAATGAGGATGATGATGGTGATTATGATGATGATCGTGGTGATGGTGGTGGTGGTGGTGGTGATAGTGGTGATAGTGGTGATGGTAGTGGATGTGTTGGTTGTAGTAGTGGTAGTAGTGGATGGTAGTAGTAGTAGTGGTGGTAGTGGTAGTAGTGGTAGTGGTCGTGATGTGGTCGTGATAATGGTGGTAATAGTAGTAATGGTGGTAATGGTAGTAGTGGTGGTTGTAGTGGTGGTGGTGGTGGTGATGGTGCGTGTGTTGTTGTGGTGATGGTGCTGATAGTGGTGATGGTGGTGCTGATAGTGGTGATGGTGGTACTGATAGTGGTGATGGTGGTGCTGATAGTGGTGATGGTGCGTGTGGTTGTTGTGGTGGTGGTGCTGATAGTGGTGATGGTGGTGCTGATAGTGGTTATGGTGGTGCTGATAGTGGTTATGGTGGTGCTGATAGTGGTGGTGGTGGTGCTGATAGTGGTTATGGTGGTGCTGATAGTGGTGGTGGTGGTGCTGATAGTGATGGTGGTGGTGGTGCTGATAGTGGTGATGGTGGTGCTGATAGTGGTTATGGTGGTGCTGATAGTGGTGGTGGTGGTGGTGCTGATAGTGGTTATGGTGGTCTAACTGGTAGCGCGTTGGATCACAGATCACTACCACCTGAGTTCTAATCTCAGCCTGGCCATATAGGAAGAGTGTTTCATCTTTGACTTCGCTTCATTACCTTTGGAGGTCGCCACAAAAGTGGCCCTAAAACATCAACCATCATCATCAAAGAATCTATTGTAGAAAAGAAGATGTCTTATACATATTATTGTATGATGGTCAAAGTTTAAAGTAAAGTCGATATATTGTATAATAACATTGTTGACAAAAGAGTCATGTCTAATTTAGAATAAACATTCGTAAAATAATAATTATAATATTTTAATTGTGTTTTAAAGGTTGTTTCTTATTGTTTTAAACGATTTTCGTCATCAGCTGTCCAGAAATCATCCTTACGTCATAACTTATTCACAAGCAGACGCGCCTGCACGCATATACACACACACACACACACACACACACACGCACACACACACAGTGCGCGCGCATATACACATAGATATACATCTATCTATTGTTGTAAAATAAATTGCCATTTCAGTTACTTTAGTGTATCCAGTGTCACTAAACAGTGAGGATGATCTTTATATCTTCATTCTATTCTATATATATATATATATATATATATATATATATTATAGTAGAATGAGTTATTATTCCGTTTCATAAATAATCTTATCTCCCATTTAAGTCACAAATAAAGAGGTTAACTGTAAAACACAACAAATCTTTCAACGTCAACATGACATCAACTATCAGCTGAGATATAGAGGATGAGGAAGAGAGAGGGAAGGAGAGAGGACGGAGCGACAGGGGAGATGGAGGAAGAAAGGGCCAGAAGAGATAGAGGGAGAGAGTGCGAAATAACGTGAGGAGAGGGTGAAATTGAGGGAGAGAGGAGATAAAGATCGGGTGGAGAGAGTGGGAGAGCTGAGTGAGAGAATGAGAGAAAGAGAGGATTATAAAGAAGAAATGATGGGAAAGAGAGGAGGGTAGAGAGGGGAGATTGTCAACAGTTAACGCAATGTCGGAGATCGTATTCGCGCCATAAAGATAATCAGATAGCGGCATAAAGTTCAACAACGATAACGCCACCTCGCGGAGCCAGTCTGCATAACGGATGCGTGCTTAAGGAGCCCCACATGTCGTCGTGATTTCGTACCTTAACCTCGCCGCTGTCCAGTGTCACCAGGAGGCGCCACCTCGTCCGCTTAATTGGCCATCGAACGGCCGCACTACGGACAAATTGTCTCGAAAATAATTACCTCATCGAGTCTGGAGCCCGAAGCCGGGACCGTTCGGCAAACGCCTAAATGCCATCGCTTTATTACGGGTATAAATCAATGTTGGAATGTTAACAAGCGCCAATTAACGCCGCCCCACGGTGGCACGGTGCCATGTCCTAGCCGTGCCATCGTGCCATTGTTGGCGACACAATCGATGGCGGTATACCATCCACCACCCCCCCCCCTCCCCACTCCTTCCACCGCACTGTGGCACTGATTACTATAACAACTCGGTAACCGTTTTTTGTCGGACGGGGGCTGTTAGCCCGAATAACGACTCGGCCCTAGCGGCTTCGTGCACCGGACATAACGTCCTCTAAGGAGTCCGGGGACATAAAACGGGTCGTGAAAGGGGCTTTGGGTGTTAGACAGGAACGGATACGCGAACTGGCGGCTGGTAGACATTATAGGATGACGTACACGGACGGGACTAAGTACTAACGTCACCCTCCTCCGTCTCCGCGGGCTGTTTGTAGAATTAGCGGTAACATAATTTGTAAATTAGGCGCTAAACTGTTGTACCGAGCTCGCCGTCTTGGTAAATAATCGCCGGGTTTAAGGTACCGAATCTCACTCCCCTCGCCCCGAGACTCAGGTGATCTGCTGTTGACTGGGTATCCTCGATCCAGAGATTCAAAATGGTTGTTGATAATATAATCGGGGACGTCTAGCGGTAGTATTGATGCTGCGTTGCCATTATGTAATGATACGTATCAGTTTTGATTGCAAAGGAAGAAGTCTGGTAAATGACTAGTCGACTACATTGTGAATGTTGTGGAGTAGGGTTAGGAATAGAAATATATAGACTGACGGGGGGATCAGGAGATGAGGAATATAGACAAACAGGGATGAGGAAGCCAAATTGGTAGATATCTGTCGAAGTAAATTGTTAGATAGAGGGGGATTAGAGAGTGGAGGGAAGGAATGAGGGAGGGCATGGGGGAGGATGTTGGAAAGGATGGAGGGAAGAAGGGGGAGAGATAGAGAGGGGAGGGCGAAAGTGTGAAAGAGAGGGGGTGATTGGAGAGCGAGGGAGAGGGAAGAAGGGAGGCAGGGGTGGAGAGGTGGATGCAGGGAAGCAGGAAAGGAAAAGGAGGAAGATTGATGAATAAATATATGTATAGATAGATAGATAGATAGATAGATAGATAGATAGATATAGATGGGGAATGGGGAAAAAGCAAGAACAAAAGGCAAACATAGAGAGGAGATATAGAATACAGAGAAAGAGAATGTCACGTATGTGAAGATCAGATGTGACATGAATTACAAAGCTTTAGCGTAGTCGTTCTTATTAACCAGATTTATGCCACAGACGCTTCAACCAGCCTGAAATACGATAAGTTTTACGGCAGATTTACCAGCACCGACCTCCTTTAATCGCGTCTTCCACAGTCGTTGCCGCTTTGAATGGGGAACGATTACGATCACGAAAAGGCCGAAATGACCCGGTAATGATTCCATTGTGTCATTTACAAATGTCGACCGGCGATATTTAAATGATCACGCGATCGCTTCATTAATACAATACAACACATTCCGGGTTCAAAAGATGCGGGTATTGGATGGGAATCGGGCTCGATTTAAAATCTATGAGCGTATTGAAGATTTCCCGCAGATAAATTTAGTCGTTCCCGTACAGTGGTGTTTTACAGGTCTGTCGGTGTTGGTAATTTAAAGTACATGTCAGCACCTGTTCTCGGTTTCAATCCCATCAAAACGCAATGTAATCCGGCTCGGCAGAGAATGGTTCACCTCATTTCCCTGCAGAACCTACCATCGGTGTGTCAATCGCCGAAGCTAAACTCACTCACTCACTTACTCACTCATTCATGCCCTCACTCACAAACTCACTTAATCACATACTCACTCAATCACATACCCACTCACTCGGTTACAAACTTCGAACATGACCCAAAAGGGAGCTTGCACGAAAGTCCTTTGTCTAAATATTCGAACATAACAGGACCTAGGTACCACGTGATCAAACAATGATCACACAAGTAGCCACGTGTTGATAATATGACCGAGTCACGATATCCGATCTGTGTGGCTATTGAAAATGTGTGTTACACGTCATATATTTGGAAAACTGTCGTTACACCGATTTTTACCTACAGCATAGTCTCTAAATCCCTGTATGAAATCTCTCTTCCGGATCAGGATTGAACATTATCTCGCCTATTAACGTCTGTCCGAGTCCTTCCCCCGTTGAAACAGTTAAAATTCGATAATGGCTGACTCTCATAGATGTCCACTTCAATAAATTGCCAAAAGAAAGATCATTATATTCTTTGTTATCAAATTGGGAGCTGAATGTTTGAGTGGACATATATATCTGATCAACAAAGTCAGTGGGAAATAATGCTACTGCTCCTGGTGATGATGATGATGATGATAATAATAACTTTTTTGCGAAGCGTATCACCCTTTTCTTAGGTTGTGACAGCCTTAAACGGTTAATAATTATGCGGTTTATTCTTAAATGAGGTCGTTCGGCCCATTTAACCTATCATGTGCACAAAAGTGGACGTAAACATCAATCATCATTATCAATAAGCTTTCACCAAATTATCGATAAATGTGTTTCGGTGAACTAAAGGTTGGATGATTGGCATCTAGCGACAATATTATTACAGGTACGAACCACCAGAAGGTTAGAAATATACTTCGATATTAATTTCTCGGCTCAAACTAGTTTGGGTGGTTCCGCATTATTAAATACTGCTACCGTCTCACCTGGTTATAAATGGACGTTCTATGCGGCCTCAGTGTGCAAACCTTTCCAATATTGACCATCCGTGGGGTATTTCGGTTCCATCTTTCTGTACTATTGGCCTGTAAGTAGTGTACCAGCAGCTAGTTTCAGTCATTCATCATCATCATGTCATTTGACTGGAGCTAAAATATTTAGGCTTTTGTGTGTTGTACTTTTTCATTATCATTGAAAATAAAATGATAAAAATTCAAATCAAGTGACAATGTATCCGAATACCTGTTTGAAGTGGTGTCCATTAGAAAGTCATCCCGAAAACAGCATCCAATCAAATACTATTGCAGGCGTCTGTGTCTCGACTCAAGTCATATGGTGGTTGGCAATTTAGTATCGCAGCCCCCACTTTATGGAATAGGTTGCCGGCAGATATTAGAAATGCGTCGTCTCTTGAAACCTTTAAATCCGTTCTAAAAACACACCTGTTCAGATTTGCTTCCACGGATAAATAATGATTATCGTTTAAATCTTTTATTTGGTTTTTACAGACATATTATTTGGGGTATCATTGTACAGTGGCTTTAAGTGGCTCCTGCTAGTAAGAGGGCTTTGTTAAATATATAATAATTATGTATATGTTATCCTTTGATCTTTACTTTCCCTGGACGTATAACCTGTTTAAAATCAATAGATGCTTCGCAAAATATATTTTCCTCATCGATACAAATAATTCTAGTTTATTGATCGTTTTAGTCCAAATACATTCAGACACTTGGGATATTGTTTGTGATGTCAGGCCATTCATCTCATAGAAAGTGTTCTCGTCTAGAACGAGTCTTTTTTTTAAATTATGAATATTCATAATATATCTGTCAAACGAGCGCTGTCAAACAAATACGAGTTTAAAGCAGTCTGACTTTGAATTACTTCTAATAACAAATTGTTGCACATGTTAATTATAAAGTTATAATAATACATACGATATTATTATTATTACACGTCTGTTTATTACATTTACCACCGGGATATTGAGTATGACATTTGTCTAAAATCGAAGTTTTCCTCTGACCGGATTGGACAAGTTATACTCTGATAGTAATCGTCAATATTTGTGTCGATTTTTCATACCACGAAAGTGTCATATCTAATCAATCGCTTAAGTCAACATCTCATTTTCCCAATTTGTGGTGACATTTTGATGTTTTACTGTCGTCTTCATAGTTTTCCTAAAACCTTTTGTTCTCGCTCTCTCTGTGTGTGTGTGTGTGTGTGTGTGTGTGTGTGTGTGTGTGTGTGTGTGTGTGTGTGTGTTTTAGGGTACATAGTAAGAGGCAACAGGCACAGAGCATCAACATATCTAAACATCCTTCGAAACCTACCTCCATAAATCTAAATACAACTATACATACATTAATCTAAAAATAAAATGTTCCATACCTCAACACATTGATAAATGTGCGCGTATACCTAAGCATGTGTCTGGTCTACTCATCAGCCTGTGCGAACCAGCTAATTCGCTTTTCATACGCGACAAATATGTCACGCCCACAGGAAAGCGGCTACATGCAGGCTACGTACAAAAAGCGGAAGCACGTAAAAACATACCATTTGATACCACAGCTCGCAACAAACAACACGTGCGTGTGGTTCAATGGTGACTTGCTACATACATATCATAAACTATTTTGACACCACAGTTTACTTTCAACGGTAATTTTCTGTGGTCCAAAAGAAACCTGTATATAAAGCATTTCGACACCTCAGATGCTGACCTCAGCTTTATTCTGGGTTCGAATAACTGAATAAATCCTACCTATATGAACCATGTACAACGTCCGACTGGTCTGGCGTCGAAGTTCTTCTCTAACCTAAGTGAAAATTCAAGCCCTATATATAGCCTCAGCGTGTTAACAACATTACAGTTTGTTCATAACAAAGAGAATGTACACTAACACAGTATGGACTCACTAAAGCGATTAAACTAAAATAAAAACAAAGTAGCAATACCGCACAATGGATTATTACTGGACTAGAACGAAATATCGTCTCAAACCTGAGTAAATACTACGATTTACTCGAACCTAACAGCTAACCCTCATACGTTTCCGTTCATCACTAAGGAACGTTCATTCACGCTTAATTTAGCGTCCCTAAGTATATGCAGTTAGGTGTGGTGGGATCTAAAATAAAGCGCCTATCCACTTGATCTATTTGACCCATGGTCGAGAACAGCGGATTTCAGGCAGATCTCCGATACTGCGAATGACACGTCGGGATTATAATAGCTATACATTTAACAAATTTCCTATATCAGTGTAATCTAATTACTCATAATATGGGAAAAACTCTGTCCGCAGCTTAATACCCATGGAGATGCCTGCCGGAGTAACAAACGACTCCAGGAGTATAAATCCATCAAGCAGCATTGTATGAATTAATAGGTCGTTTCGCCAGACCACATAAGAGGACAACAATATAGATTCTACATTATACATAACAAAGCTAATAAACTCAAACATGTTGCAACAACGACATAACTTTCTTACATTGGTGTAATAAGGAATCTGGATGGAAATAGATAAGATGTCTGGCACGGGCAATGTGCGTTTTAGGGTACATAGTAAGAGGCAACAGGCACAGAGCATCAACATATCTAAACATCCTTCGAAACCTACCTCCATAAATCTAAATACAACTATACATACATTAATCTAAAAATAAAATGTTCCATACCTCCACATATTGATAAATGTGTGCGTATACCTAAGCATGTGTCTGGTCTACTCATCAGCCTGTGCGAACCAGCTAATTCGCTTTTCGTACGCGACAAATATGTCACGCCCACAGGAAAGCGGCTACATGCAGGCTACGTACAAAAAGCGGAAGCACGTAAAAACATACCATTTGATACCACAGCTCGCAACAAACAACACGTGCGTGTGGTTCAATGATAACTTGCTACGTGTGTGATTCTTAGCAGTATTTAGTCCGACCCAGTCTAGATTTGGCTGTTTACGTTTGTTGTTGTTTGATTTGTACGACACGTGTCTGTGTTCTAATTAATCCAAATACACAATGAAGGATAACTGATCAAATCATGATCTAAATGATGAACATTGACGCATCAGATATCTATATCTTCTTAATAAAGTAATTGGAAAAGGTATATCATGTTTTATAATTATATTATAGTTTATAGGTATATATACATGTGCATTTATTTAAATGTGTATGAATATAATGTGTAAATATGTATATATAAATGTGTGTGTGTGTGTGTGTGTGTGTTTGTGTGTGTGTTTGTGTGTATTTCTATAATTGTCTGTCTATATATATATATATATATATATATATATATATATATGTGTGTGTGTGTGTGTATCAGTCTGTATATTTCTCAGTCTGTCTTTCTCTCTCTCTCTCTCTCTCTCTCTCTCTCTCTGTGTGTGTGTGTGTGTGTGTGTGTGTGTCTGTCTATCTGTCTGTGTGTCTGTATCTGTCTGTCTGTCTGTGTTCTGTTAAATAACGGGAGAATCTTTCCACTATACACATTGTACTTTAGACATTTTCTTTGTCAATGTTCAGATATTAGTTACTATTTCAGATTATCAAACGATATAACTCTATCAAATTAACATTAACAGTACCCTAACACAGTACTCAAGTAGTAGACACCCCTTGATAGCGGGTAGTTCAGTAGCATAGTAGCTCAGCAGCTTACTGATACACCAGCGTACCAATAGGCGGGTGACCATGACTTACTGACTGTCACGTGATCTCTCACATGTTAACAGGTTGACATAACCTTAAGTAAATGTCCGGATTGAACGAAGATGGATTATTGTGTATTATCTGACCGTAATTGGCAGCTAGACAAGTACGCGCACAATTAAGTACGGGTTCGAACCCCCTCCCCCCCACCCCCCGAAAACAGATAGGTCATTTCTCGGCTCAGGAGATGGTGTGCGACTGGCCATATTTAATGGCGCTGACGTCGCTATAAATTAGAGTGCAACTTTATCCCCAACACGTGATATTCGACAGTCGAATCTTGTACGACGACGGAGAACGACGTAAACAGTTGATGGCAAAACTCGAAACTCCCCCCCCCCCCTTCTAGGATGCGATAAAATGAGATTATAAATCAAGTTTAAGATACTACTTCTAACTGTTTCTGAGCACGTCGACGAGTTGAGGTCCTCGTAGTTCAGTCAGTTCGTCGTTTGATCGAACACAGATGTCGTACGACCTGCCAAGCAAACAGCAGTCACTCAATCGCCAGTCAGCTGTCACTCAATCGCCACTCAGCAGTCACTCAATCGCCAGTCAGTAGTCACTCAATCGCCAGTCAGCTGTCACTCAATCGCCACTCAGCAGTCACTCAATCGCCAGTCAGTAGTCACTCAATCGCCAGTCAGCAGTCTCTCAATCGCCAGTCAGCAGTCACTCAATCGCCAGTCAGCAGTCACTCAATCGTCAGTCAGCAGTCACTCAATCGCCAGTCAGTAGTCTCTCAATCGCCAGTCAGCAGTCTCTCAATCGCCAGTCAGCAGTCACTCAATCGCCAGTCAGCAGTCACTCAATCATCAGTCAGCAGTCACTCAATCGCCAGTCAGTAGTCTCTCAATCGCCAGTCAGCAGTCACTCAATGGCCTGTCAGAAGTCACTCAATCGCCAGTCAGCAGTCACTCAATCGACAATCAGGAGTCACTCAATCGCCAGTCAGTAGTCTCTCAATCGTCAGTCAGCAGTCACTCAATCGCCTGTCAGCAGTCACTCAATCTCCAGTCAGCAGTCACTCAATCGTCAGTCACGATGACAAAAACTGAGTTTTCTTTCATCGAGCTCCTTCTATTACTCCGACGTGAATGGGATGTCGTTGTTATTATTGTTGTTATTGTTGTTATTGTTGTTATTGTTGTTGTTGTAAACGTGATATAATTAGTGGGACTAACGTTTCCAAACGACGTTTTGTATTACGTCTGATGTTTGTTTATTTCAGTTACGACAAAAACTAAGTTTACTTCGACTTGTACTCTCAGTACCAAAAGAGTACTCGGATGACGATCGTCGACGCAAGTACTGACTGTATATTCTTTGTTACACGGTCAGATAGAAGAAGATACTGAGACAAAGGGATGCTAGAGTGTCTTCTTCTTATAGACGAGAACCGAACCGCACGTGGACGAACGGAAAATGAACGGCCGCTAATTGCTAAGAAGCATCGCTGTACCAGACGACGCCGATGACATTTTGAAATGATAGACATCTCAAGAAGCGCCATCTCGCCACTAGTCACCGTATCATCACCACTACCATCATCATCATCATCATCATAAAGACACGTCTCGAAGCTTCCCAGTCCGTCCGCTAGGAGTCTGGTATTTATCACGAGGAATATGACGATTTGAAGCCAACCATTAGTTACGTTATTGCCGGCGTACAGTTTGCCTCAACAGTACTAACAACAACAACAACAACATCAGAAACAGCAGCACCACCGACTCGCCCCGTCTCTTAATCTTAAGCAATCTGCACACACAACAACACACACACACATACACAACAACACCCACACACACACAACACACACACACACATACACACAGCCATCTAAGTGCATGTTTCAGCCGGTTCCATTTTCCGGCGGTTAAGCCTTCTATAGTGGTTGGTTGTGGAAGTTAAGTGCGTCGCGTAATAGAGGCGTTCGCTGCCGTTAGGTGGCGTAGCCAGGGTTAGGGCCGTGTGGGAATGGGGGGTGGTGGGGTGAGTTGGGGCGAAATGTCCAATCTACGAACATGCGGGGATGAAATAAATCTGATTTCGCGAAATGGAAGCCTATTATCCCCGATCTAGCCGCGGCTAGACCGTGGCCATTGTAGCATTTCCATACGTCTCTTCCGAGCTCAGTAGACCTTTGTTGAGAATATTCTTCGCCGCCTCGACGCCCCTACCAAGACATCAACTGGCATCATCATCATCATCATCATCATCCTTGGCGGTGTCATAATAATTTTCATCATCCTGGTCATTAGTATTATCATGAACATCAGCGACAGCGGTAGATCTATCAATAATACGACGTAACTCGGCCAACAACTCGTTTATTTCCGTATATTAGTCAATGCGTCCTCCGAACACACCGTCTACTCTGTTACCGAGGCCTTTTGATGACAGTTGGCGGGCGATAATGAAGTACGATTTGTTGGTGTTAATGGCGCAAATCTTCGGCAATTTGCTCCAACTGTAGATTACGCGCTCCGATGCTGCTAAGTCAAGATCCGGAAGTCTGTTGGGGCTCGTTGTCGTCGTGTGTATTATCCGATAATTGCCTCTCACGGTACGGGCTAGTTCGGCTAATCCGACTTCGGCTGGCGCTTCCCGTCATTCCATAATACGACTCCGTGCGCCGGAAGTGGCCCGGAAGTCCGCTATAATAAGCGATCTGAAATGGCGATATAAAGTACGCAGCCGGATGGACTCCGTGTCTTTCCGGATAATAAACAACGACCACCCCCCCCGCCTCCCCTCCAGCCAACTAGAAGCTGTTTCGCACTTTAAGTGGAAATCGTGTCGATAATTGATTGAAAGTATATATATATATATATATATATATATATATATATATATATATATATATATATATATATATATATATATACATGTATATAGAAAACCATTTAGTTTTATATCAGTTGGATTGCTCATAATGTCTGGCTGTAGTTAAAGGTTTATAATATGTTAAAAATAATGTTTAAAAAAACAACAATAACAACAACAAACAACAGATTGTACAACCAATTTATTTTGTGTGTTTTAAATGTAAAACTTTAATTGTATAAATTATATGTCGATATTGTCTATGATATAAATATCTCGTAGGAGATGTCGGACCCGGATGTATTGGCGGTGAGATTCAGCCCGGAATGATATGTCCCACAACCGGATTCACATGACCAGGATATTTGATCCAGAGCTAAATATAACAGTTAGTATTAAACAGTAGCAAAGGGTTTTCTGGTGATAGTATTTAAAGACGTAGTCAGTTCTTTGTTTAATGTATAAGGATTTCTATATTTCATGTCCTATTTTCATGCCGGCGGCTCTATTTTTTACAGGATTTGATTGTCCTGGATTTGGAATACGTGGAGCGAGTAGAATACAACTGTTTAAAAATAAAGCACGGAAGACATACAGAGATATTGTCTCCTTTTTTTACTATTAATGAGTTACTATAAAATTACCACAGTTGATATATCCCTATACAGGACGTGGACTGTAACTCCCACACTTGATGTATCCTTATGCAGGACGTGGACTATATGTCCCGCTTCAATAAATTATGGGAATAGGCTTATCCATTCTCCAGAGTCTAGTTAGAGTCCATTTAGAGTATTACCTTTAAGATAGTCTTCTGTCTCTTAAAGTAACGTATATAATACCATCTAAGGAATAATGACGAGTAGGCTAGAGTATTTGCCGGATTTCTGGGTTTATGAAGCGTATCATCCTTTAATAAATAGTACAAGGCGTTTTATGATGTAATTGAATAATTAATATATTTTTGATGTTTAGATTATTTTCTTTCCAACTTTAAGGAAGCTTTTGATGTAATTTTTTGTGTTCCATGATCCACTTGTATCTTTATAATGGCGTCGTTTAAATGGTTTGATATTACGATAGTGGACTTGGTAGAGTTTTAAAGGTTAATTAAGCATATTTGACTCGGGAAGAGGAATGCTATTTTGCATCTACTGCGATATCATAGGAATCAGGTGATTACATTAGCGTGCTTTTTAATAACCACAATCAATCTAGGTAATTCATTTAAGTAACAGATGAAGACATAATTGTCTTTCACGAATTAATTTTAGCGTGTACCATAACATACAAGACATGTTTTAGTCTGTGTGCATGTCAGAAATTACATTAAATTCCATTGTTTCATATTTGATTACTTTACCTTTTGCATAGCAGACACTAGGTCTGACATAACTGTTTGCCTGATGGCAAATATCAATTTTCAATTGTGTTCCCAGAATCAACGTATTCCGAACCTGGAGTACTATACCTAGGCACCGCAACAGTGTAGATGGTTTGATAGTTTGAGGTTTATTAATAAAAAGCTAGTTAAAGTCTAATGACAGATCGTACACACAGAGAGACACACAAACACGCACAAACACAGACACACACACACACACACAGAGAGAGAGAGAGAGAGAGAGAGAGAGAGAGATGGGAATATAATGTTGTTTCAGGAACATAATAAGGCGAGTTGATGTTTTATGCCGCCTGCAGATATTACAATCCGTTTAATTAACCGAAATACAATATCGCAATTTAAATCTACTTAAGTTACGCTCCGGAAGATCGTAAAAGGATTGAGTCTAAAAACTACCCAAAGGCATATTGTTTCTAATTGAAATTAATTTCGTGTAATTCGGCCATCCATTGTCGTCACCTCTGGCACGGCTATAGTATAAGAAAACGATATCCATTTTAATTGGTAGGCGATTCTAACCGTCTTTAGACACCTGACAACGGGGTACGAAGTTAATGTCAGGCGAACATACTTAAATGTTTTGTTGACCTACTTGTTAATTGGTAGATTTGGCTTCGTATATCATGAAAATACACTGATGGTCAAAAGTTCGGTATCACTCCTAAATGTTTATTATTCACGTCTAGCTTTAAAAGGCATACAAATTTTCTTTTTAAATAAATCAATAAAATAATTAAAAACATATATTAAAGCGTAACCTTCTTACATGTTATATAGGGCGCTATATAAATTTTTATATTATATTATATATATATATATATATATATATATATATATATATATATATATATATATATATAATTAGACAGTGTTGGAAAGTCACAAACTAAAAATATTACTTTAATTATATAAATTACCGATGAAATGTGCATATCTACGTCACAAAGATTTTGCACGAAATTTGAAGAGATTTAAGCCTATCTACCAAGTTCGCAGTCAGTGTATGACAAATCTAATAACCACAGAAAACAAAGAATTGTTTAATTATCAATAAGGAATAAGTGACTAGAAATATAATGTTTATACAAGTTTATCAATAATGGTTAATAAAGTTTGTTAAACATAGAAGAGTAAATATAAGTAAAACATTTTCGTATTTGTAAAGCAAAATTAAGAAAAACGCAGACAATACTAGCACAACACCAGTAGGATAAGTTTAACATACTTTCGTCAATGTTTACATATGATATTATGCTTAACTTTTGGCTGTCAGTGTACATACATCTATCCCAGAATACCTTGCGGTGCCTAAATATATGTCAATCTAGTTTCGTTTGGTTCATTTCACCGTAATATATGTAGATACAAGCAATCGGGTTTCGTTTCAGCTTGTTATATGTAGCTCTAGTTCGCATATATTCGGTTTATATATATATATATATATATATATATATATATATATATATATATATATAATATGTGTGTGTCTGTGTGTATGAGTGTGTGTGTGTGTGAGTGTATGCACGCATATCAATCAATCATATATATATATAATATATATATATATATATATATACTAAAATATATGGTTCGCACTTATTTGTGACAAATAGATGAGGATCATTTAATCATATAATAAGAACAGCTGATCAAACTTGATGAAATTTGGTTAAATACAATTGATAAGAAGAAATTCTTTATAAAAACTAGTTCACATTTCGGTCGAACGTTTATCAAAAATAATTTTAGAGAAATAAATGTTTTGATCGTGAATTAAATATTACAATGATAAACTAATTGTTGTGATCGGGAATTTAGAATTGCTAAAGGTGACAAGGTGATAATGGAGGTTAGTGAGGGAACTATTGTCTTTTTAGAAGGGATTACGTCGCCATTATCACTTACGTGTGACCTCTCGAGATAAATGAGCAAACTTCAAATATAACCCGCAATCTATAACACGAGCAATGTGTGTTTTAAGGGACGTTTGAATCAAAAGGCCCTGGCACAGAGAGTCACAAATCGTTATTCAAACATCCGGACAATTCATGTGAATCCAGCTATCCATTAGGCTTAAGTGCGCTATTTCACGGTCACTCTAAAGACTTTACAACTAGACCTCGTAAATAAACCAATAAAACTGACTCTACTTTTTTGGCAGACACGTTGTGACAAGGGGACAAAATGTTTAGGGGCAGAAAAGACAAAGTGACTAATTCGATTGAGTTGCCTTCTTCTACTGAACTAGTTCTTTTCATTTCTATATATATTTTTATGCTGTAGGAAGTGTTCCATATTTTAAGCGCTCTTTCTATTAAATATTTCACGTTCATCCCAGTTCGAGGCTTACAACTGCCCGTAGGAATGTTTTCGGCGCGTCCCCCAGCATGTCGTAACAGGCCGACTAAAAAAAAAGGGGGGGGGGGTAATTAAAATAACCATAAACGCCCGCATGTTCTGAAACTTTTACTCACTCACATCAGTGTTAAGTATCTCCACAGTTACGGAATAAAATAAATAAATATTAAATATTGTTTCATATTTTATGTAACATCAGGCAGCTGAAAAACACGAATGTGAAAAGTATCTTGTTCTTCTGAGTGTTCGATATTCAGTCATTGATCAAGATTTATAAGTTGTTAGTCAAATCTTGGGATGGACACGCAGTCTAACAGGTAGCTGGTGTATATTTTGAAGAATTGGAGTAATAATTTTCATATTTTAAGGTATTAGTCACTATGTGAGCTGCACTATTCTGAATTCGTTGATGACGATTAATGTTATAATCAGATCCACCATATAAAAGGGAATTACAATAGTCTATACGAGATGTAACAAAGACATGGACTACAGTAAGAAGTGTTCCTTGTGTCAAGAATGTTTTTAAACAGTGAATATTCTTGAAATGTTAGTAGGCAGCTCGGCATAATGATGTGACATCTTCATATATATTAATACATTTTTCAAAAAATAGCCCCAAGATCTTTACTTTAATACTCATTATTTCTTCATATTCTTCTTATTATTATTATTATTATTATTATTATTATTATTAACATTATTATTTCGACAGGCATCTCCAATAACACAGTACATAGTACATAGCGTTGCCAACCTTCAAATTGTGAGTTCGTATATGAATCATATCTGTGTTTGTGGGATGTTTCTCCGATAGTCACCACTCGTCTATATGTCTCGGATGTAATCAGCGCCAAGACCAGACACACAACGTACCCAGTAGCGATGCTAGACATGTCGCTGAAACCCGGAGATATCTGATGAATGTTTCATCTTTCACTTCACCTCATTGCCGTTGAAGGTTGCTCGGGCCATCGTTTACGGTGCCGTGTGCACAAAAGTGGCCGTAAAAAGGCAATAACATTTACATCATTATTACCGACGAAATGTGTTCTCCATTCGGGACACGTTTCGATCGGGATCAGAGTTCTCCCTAACACCGGGATCCGACTCTACGTGGTTCTCGCGTCCCAATAGCTGGCAGCCGGAAGCCTGTATAGGTAATAGGCGGACGTCTTTTTGTCGTCGTCAAGCTTCGAGGATGTGTAAGTGGAGTCTCGCCATCATACGTTCGTCTCATATGACATCAGAACGTACGTCACAATACCGTGTGTCTAATAGGATAAAATATCAGTGACTAGCCTTAGGCCAGCTCTCATATAGGGATTATGTCTGACGTCATGGAACGCTTCTCATTATAGAAGTCGGCTACAGCATGAATTTAAATGGTTGCTGTCGTGACAGGTAGAATAATAAGAAGAAGAAAACAAACTGAGAAAGATAGGACGAGGGGGGGGTGTTATTATAATATGCTGAGAAAATATGACGTTGGAAAAAGAATATCTGCCGAAAGATTCAATGTCCATCCATCATCGAAATGCAAAACAGCTGCAACGTATTTGGGGATTTTTTTAGGGGGGGGGGGGAAATCGACTTCTTTGAAGCATACCCCGACTGTTGGAGATTTTGACCGTCTCGAACTCCGGTCGGTAGTTTCTATTTACGGAGCGTAGCGTCTCGGCAAACAAATCGGCAAATGAAATCCGGGAATATCACGCTCTCGTTGACTCATTCGAGCCGCGGGCCCTCAAAATAGTTGCGCCTGTTTGTACGAACCAGACGACCCTCCTGCCCGCGGCTACCTCGCCTGATTTATGTATTTACATCGGACAAAAATATAACATATTTATAATATAGTCAATAACCTACGAAGTACACATCCCCCTCCCCCAATTTCTCTCTCTCTCTCTCTCCAAACAATGCCGTATATTCTTCAGGATCCATTGGCGACAACCGATGGACATCCGACAATCGGTTGCTGCCTCGGGCGGCGAAAATTTCCATAATCTTTCCCGAATTCCCTTCAATCATGTTCGCGCCAAAATAAAGCCGCCATTACGACACGGCGACCAATGATTGATCGTAATCAACACTGACAGCGGTCCGGAAGTGGAATCCAGTAACCCGATCCCCGTCCCTCTCCCCCCCCCCCCCAAAAAAAACGGTACGAATATTGCTTAATTTTTGAAGGATTAACCAAGGTTGTGGACTTAATCCACATAGAAGTCCCGCTCGTTGGCTCCGGAAGCTGACGGAGTCGTTCGGGATGTTAATGCCTCCGGATATCTTTCGATCGCCATTTAACTGGAATGTTTTTAGAGACCGGGAACAGGTTTTTGTCGGTATCCCGAATGACGAGATGCATGAGAAAGGCATCAATTTCGTTCTCTTTCGTAATCGAATTGATCTCGACTGCTCCGGTATTATTGCCCCACCTCGGTCGTTGTGGGGACGGAGTGAGGACATCGGTCGGTGTTCGTACTGTTGGTGGTGGTGGTGGTGGGGCAGGCGGGGTAATACGGTACAGATATCGGTGATGCTGAGTGGTAGTGGTGACGGCGCGGGTTGTCCAGGTTGTCCGGGTTGTTCTCAGTGATGGTGGTGCTGATTTGGTGGAGTTAGTTGTGATATTAACGGCCCAGGTTGTGTGGTTGCGCCGATTGCGATGATGATGATAATGATGATGAGGATGGTGATGATGGTGGTGGTGGTGGTGGTGATGATGATGGTGGTGGTGGTGGTGATGATGATGGTGGTGGTGGTGTGATGATGATGGTGGTGGTGGTGATGATGATGATGGTGGTGGTGGTGGTGATGATGATGATGGTGGTGGTGGTGGTGATGGTGGTGGTGGTACATGGTGGTGGTGGTGATGATGGTGGTGGTGGTGATGATGATGGTGGTGGATGAGAGGTGGTGGTGGTGGTGGTGGTGATGATGATGGTGGTGTGGTGGTGAGTGGTGGTGATGTTGATGGTGGTGGTGGTGATGATGATGATGGTGGTGGTGGTGGTGGTGATGATGATGGTGGGTGGTGGTGGTGATGGTGGTGGTGTACATGGTCATGGCGGTGATAGTATTGGTGACGTCATGATCTTGGCTGATACAGCTGTGGTGTTGTCAAAGGTACTGACTGTGGTGGTACTGACTGGAGTGGTGCTGACTTTGATGGTAGGGATGGTATTGGTATTATTTGTATTGATATATGGAACAACAAGGATGCTGTTTTCCGGTGAGATGAGATGATGTATTCTGGGTGGTATTGTCAATATAGTGGTCATGGTGATGGTGGTGGTACTGGTATGGTACAACACGAAACGTCCCACACAACACCATACCGGACTCCATACTCAACAACACAAAAAACACCATACTTAATACCACACAACACATCATACCCCAAACCTTTAAAACCACATACCCAGCACCACAAACACCCCAATACTAAATACAATACAACACACCATACCCAAAATCCCCAACAATGCCACACACATTGCCACGCCACACACCATACAGAACACCTCAAACAATGCCACACTCAATACTATATCACACACCAAACCCAACACCGCAAACAAAGCACACCCAATACCATACTACACACACCATATCCAGCACCACAAACACCCCAATACTAAATACAATACTACACACCATACCCAAAACCTCAAACAATGCCACAGATTACCACGCCACACACCATACGGAACACCTCAAACAATGCCACACTCAATACGATACAGCACATTAAACCCATCACCTCAAACAAAGCACACTCAATACAATACCACACACACCATACCCAAAACCTAAAACAATACCAATCTAAATACCATGCCACACACCATGCCCAACAACACAAGCACCACCACATTCAGTATAATACCACACAATATATCAAACAACAGAGACAATAACATAAACACACAACATCAAACAACATAATCACGTGACGTTTGTGTTTGTGAAGATTGACGTAACATGGCTGACATTATCAGTGGATGTGATTATAATGTTGATGACAATAACTTCGTTAATATTGATTATGATGATGTCGGATTTGGCGATGTTGATTGTGCTGATGTTGATACTGATTACGTTGATTGTGATGATACAATTTGTGCCTGATGTTGATAGTTGCCAGTAGCGCCGTTGCCAATAACAGTAATGGCCGAGTGTAAAAGTGACTGAGTTCGCGATGTTCAATAAATGCGTTTGGGGTCGACGTCCTTGACCCTAGATTAAGCCGAGCAGACGACTGACACGTCTTGCTGTCATTTAATAAGAAAGACAAAAGCCATACGGATGGAAGCTCATCCGATTGATGATCGATCACTGAAAATAGGTTTGTGTTACAATATTGATATTTAAGGTAATAGATTTTAAAACGATGAGTCATATTTCTTCTTAGTAACTAAAATGAGTGAGTTAGTCAGTGATCGATTGATACTGAATGAGTGAGTTTATGAGTGAGTACTTGAATGAACGAATTCTTATTTGATTGATTAAATTAATTGATTGATTGAGTGAGTGAGTAAGTGAGTGAGTGAATGAGTGAGTGAGTGAGGTGAGTGAGTGAGTGAGTCAGTCATTCAGTCAGTCAGTCAGTGATAGATGTATAAATAGAGATAGATATATAAGTAGATAAATAGATAGATTTATAGATAGATAGATAGATAGATAGATAGATAGATATATAGATAGATAGATAGATATACATACATACAGACAGACAGACAGACAGACACAACTATCGTCGTCGACATTTAAATAAACCACTTAAGGCCAACCCTCTCTCCCGCCATTCCATAAAGGTTAGGCCATAACGTTCACGACAATAGGAGGCCATTTTCTGGTCGAGAGAAAATTAGATCAAAAGAAGACCTCACACGGACAGATCGAGTCATTGTCGTTCGTCATGTCAGCCATCGTTTATAATCCTTGGTCTGTAAATAATTTAATACGGGGCAAGGAATAAAACAATTCCCACCCCCCTCACCCGCCATGACAACCACTAACCGGCTATATGATACACGAAGCGGGTGATAGAAGTCTATTAACTTTAGTAGATTTGTATGTATTATAGATAATAACTAAAAAAGTTACATTTAGAACACAATAGACGATTAACGACAGCTTATGGCAATGATATCTGGTGAAATGGTCGAAAACAGGGTTTTTTAAATCCCTTTGTTTGTTTGTTTGTTTGTTTGTTTGTTTGTTTGTTTGTTTGTTTGTTTGTTTGTTTGTTTGTTTGTTTGTTTGTTTGTCAACGTTCCTGTCTGATCTTTGCATAAAATGCCAGAGTGTGGGAGAATTTTAAATTTGCTCTCGATTTAAATTTGGTGAGATCCCCATCTTAATGATTATGGGATGACGTACATTCTATCAAAGGCACTCGAGTAATTCTGGCAAGATAAAAGAACGTCAGTCTGATTGTGACAATATGATGGCGTTGTGCTAGATGAATCTGACATCCTAACTGTGACATTTTAATTACTGCGATATAGTGCTAGTTGTTTAATTGCCACTGTGCTATTGTAATTGCGATGTTTTAGTTATGACATCATGCTTATGACAGCTCAACTTAGTATTGGATGTCTAGCTTCTGGTTACTGCGGCCAAAGTAATAATAATAATAATAATCCAGATTGAATTAAATAGATTATTAGCAGCAGCCATTCAAAGACGTTATCCATTCATATCTATTACGAGTAATACAGCCCCGGATGATGTCTGCCTTCTATTAACAATAAAGTTGACCATTTTATTCATTAATCAATTTTATGTATCTGTTTTCACAAACAAATAAACAATATTACGCAGATCGAAATGTTTTTGTTTGTTTCAATTTAAGTAAACCTGTTGGTTTTTTTCTTTTCTTGGGATATACATCAGCTCGTTTACGGTAGTTTGAAGAGCTTTCTGTAGTCGTCTAATAGTAACAGCATAGCTAACTGTAATATAATAGCTAACTGTAATATGATAGCTAACTGTAATAGAATAGCCAACTCTAATAGAATAGCTAACTGTAACAGAATAGCTAACTGTAATAGAATAGCTAACTGTAACAGAATAGCCAACTCTAATAGAATAGCTAACTATTTATATTGTAGTCTGGGTAAGTTAATTACAACAATCTTGTTGGTTTTCTTGTTGTGACAGCCTTGTTATTTATTCCAGTATAATAACAACAGTCTTCTTGGTAGTCTTGTTGTGACAGCCGTGTTATTGCAGTATAGTTACAACAGTCTTGTTGGTAGTATTGTTGTGACAGCGGTGTTATTCCAGTATAATAACAACAGTCTTCTTGTGAGTCTTATTATGACAGCCGTTTTACTTCCAGTATAATTATAATCGTATTGTTGGTAGTCTTCTTGTGACAGCCTTGTTACTTCAGTATAATTACAACAGTATTGTTGGTAGTCTTGTAATGACAGCCGTGTTGTTGCAGTATAATTACAACAGTCTTGTTGGTAGTCTTTTTGTGAGAGCATCGTTATGGCAGACTAACTAGACAACCTAATTATAACAGTCTAGTATTGGCAGCCTAATTATGGCAGTCTAATTTTGACAGTCTGGTTATGGGAATAAAAACAGCCCTAGTTGAGGCAGTCTAAAATTGAGAGCCCAACCACAACAGGATAATTCTATTCATTTTGTGTACCAATATTATTCTGGCTTTCACCATCTTGCGGGCACATTCAATATTTGACGGGAGGAGCTATTATTATCACGGTTCAGCCTGGCCGGCTTCGTGCGACAATCTATATTAACAATGAGAATATTTTTTAGCAAGCGTTGTGTGAATTAAATAATTGATTTTGGTTATTTGGTCAAAGCTTTTATTAACTTTTTTCTTGCACTATGCATTAGTGTATGGACCAAACATCGACCTGTTCCGATTGCCAGATATCATCGCAGCGACGAATTCAGGAGAACTTCGGGCTCAAGACCTCTCCCATTGGTGTTCATGTCTACTGATTCTGGATAATATAATGCAACGTTGCGGATCTATCTTTAACGGATCTGATGGATACGGCACCCTCCTGCAAACACTCCCAGATCCGCCCCAGCACTGTCGCCTTTAATACCAATAAACAAAAACAGGTCGAGAATTGTTTATAATCTGGTCACTTATTGGAAGATGCCACGGTATATATTTCCTTTGGGTGGTCGTATTAAATAGACTTTATAGGAATAATGTTGACTTTTGGGATTAAAACATAAAATGTGGTTTGCGTTAACAGCAATAGAATGATTAGTATACAATCAGATGTAACTATCTTCCCATGCTGCTAATATGGGAAGAAAAACAAAAGCAGAGAGGAAGTAAAACATAGAACGGGAAGAAAAAAAGATGGACACCGCTTTGAATCGTGTCTCTCCAGCGACAAAACATGGTGGCTGGAGCTGGTGACGAGAGGTGACCAGGCTGGACGCTAATTGAATAGATCGTGGACATCCCCAGTGAAGTCTCGGCCTGTAATCTCTAAGCATTATTATATATTAAGCAGCCAGAACACCCGACTTACTCGGCAACCGAAAACGTCACTTAATCCGTACTTCAATTGAACATCGTCCACCAGGATACGAACATGAAGAGGCGGTGTCCATCTTGTCCTCTTTGTCTTTCCGCTATGTGGAATTTGGCCCTGAATCGTCTATAAGGGGAAAGGGATTGGGAACATAATCGTTTTCATTTCACGGCATTTAAAGAACACTGATTCGATTTTCGTCTCTCTCTCTCTTTGTATTTTGTATCCAGTCCCTATCATCAACTAGTCAGAAAGCGGGATTTCGTGTGGTTTATACTCCGATCTGTCTGGAGACTGGTAAATCCGCGTTACGTGCGTCAGTGTTAGAAATGTAACAAAAAAAAAATGCAATGACTGTAGTTGTCCTACAAGGGTACACCAAAGATGACATAAGACAGTAGAACCTTCAGGATCACTGTCAGGTTGGACTATAGTACACCACATCACACCGGCACTATTTGAGAGAATTCCGGACGGTTAAGTATTAGAGTTGGTAATGCGCTTCGCTACAAAACGTAGATTTAGCGTTCGAATATAAGAGTCACCGATGTCTGTCAGGTGTTTCATCGAGCCATCTCATTTACCTAAACAGCATCCTCTCAGCGATAAATCTCACATATGACTAGCCCCATGGGTAGACCAACCACCCCCTCGCCAGCGATAACCAACTTTCCGTTCATGTCCCTATACCCGTGTTCTAAGCCCGATAAGCTCTCAATGGAATTGACATCGCGGGGGGAAAATGTTGAGTTCTGGTTATAATATGATCTCATTATAAAACAACAACAAAATTCTCGTAATTACGTCATAATGATCAGTATAACCAATCCTAATTCTCCGGGTCTAATTTTATCATCAGGCTTTTTAATTGGGAGACATTAATCGGAACGTGATCATTTCGTAACCACTTACTAACGTGCACCATCACCAGCTTAATAATAGGGACGTTTCATTCAGCTGGCTAATTATTTAAATTGCTGATATTTAAACACCCGATAGGTATAGTTGTATAGATGCCTAATATGCAACGCCTGATGATTTTGTGTGTGTCCGATTATTATCTACACACACACACACACACACACATATATATATATGTGTGTGTGTGTGTGTGTGTGTGTGTGTGTGTGTGTGTGTGTGTGTGTGTGTGTGTGTGTGTGTGTGTGTAACATATGGAAGAACTCTCTTCTAGTATATGGCCTGTTGTATATTTCGGACGCAATGTTTGACGGATGATAGCAACATATCAACTCACGCTTGATGTTAGGAATATGGCCAACTACAGAAAGATTAGAAAACACGGATCGGTGATGTGGAATCTGTGTGGTTTTGTGGGAAACAGCTTTGTTGGTGGTGGTGAGAGAACTGTATCCAAGTCGGAGAGAATTGTGTACGTATAGAATATTGCCGGGATACAATGTGTCCGGGTGATGTGCGATCCAGAAAACTGTGTATGGATAGATGGAGAAGAGACTGTGTGGTACAATACATAACTATTTATCAGTGGTAGGAGAACACGCACACAAACATACACACACACACACACACACACACACACACACACATACACTCAATCTATCTATCTGTCTGTCATTCTGTCTGTCTGTCTGTCTGTCTGTCTCTCTCTCTCTCTCTCTCTCTCTCTCCCTGTGCGTGTGTGTGTGAAGTAAACTGTGAGCTAGGCGACCATGATTCAATGAAGGCACGAAATGATGAGAAAACATGTGCAGATCCCTTAATTTCATTAGAGTCGTCATTATGTATGGTTTCCGCCATTTCTGTGGTCCCTGAAAACTGCAAGTAAAAAAATCCGCTATAGAATAACAAACCATCTGCTGGTGTGAAGTTCATGTCGTCTTTTCTGAAAGTAACTTCAGCTCCCCATTACTCCCTCTTTCTTTCCCCTCTCTCTAACCCACATCCTGATATATATCACAATTCAATAAACGTTGGCTGCAAAATATACTTTGATATATATATATATATATATATATATATATATATATATATTATGTGGGGTATCATTGCAAATTTATTTATACTAAATTACTTTACTGTTCCTACTTTTAGCTTAAGACAACACCCTCTCAGTTCTGTGATTATTCTCTCCTAAGACAAAGGAGCCCCGCCACATCTTGTCCCTGAACGCAGAAGGGCCTCTTCCGCTGATATCCATTTCGTTAAATGATGTCCCAAAGTTCTTCCGTTGTCTTTATCGCGGGAAACACGTAAACTACATTTGCCCCGAACCTATCCCACCGCATCTCGATTTCGCTCAGTTCCATATCGACGGATTAATGACCTGCTCGGGAAGTACGTGACCTTGAAATTTCATCAAAACAATACCATTCGCTTAAATCAGGAGGAAGGAAGAACAATCGAAGCGAACATCTTAAATACAATATGGCTGAGGCATTAGTTGACGCCATCATAACGGTCTCAGAACAAATTACTAATTTGACGAATATATCTAATTGTTTAGGAGTATTGTTCCTGAAAGCTACGTACACATTTATTATTATTATTATCATCATCATCATCATCATCATCATTATTGTCATTAATGGTTCAAATTAGATGTGAGAAACAACATAATATAATACAGTTATAATTTTATGGAATATAAGCATTTATTCCATTGTATCTGGTCAAAATCACTCGTTTGGAGTACATTTTGTATTTTTGCATCATGCACACTGAGTTAACACCATACATGTATTTGAAACATGCTAATATACTAAGAGTATTTTTTTAAATATCTATTTCATTATTTTGACTAGAAGGGATGTGGTAAATGATTCGACTGTTGTCTTTTGTTTTGTTTTATGGATGATACAACATTTTTCACGTGACCTAATTTGCCCAAGAATTCTGGATAATAAACAGCTATACTTTATATGGGTTACTGGCCATACTTTTAAAATATAACTTTTTATATTATATTAGTGAGTTTGTTATAAAAATTTCCATTTCTGTACAGTCAGCAGATAATTAATTCGTCACTTATGTGATTCTGAGGTTCCTCCCAAAATTAATGATCTCTTACGTAATATTTGATAATTGATTGTTTAGTAATCTCGATCCTACTTTAGAAGAATGGTAAAACGTTTAGACATACAGAGAGTAGGTATCTCTCTCTCTCTCTCTCTCTCTCTCTCTCTCTCTCTCTCTCTCTCTCCTCCACACACACACACACACACACACACACATATATATATATATATATATATATATATATCGGAACGTCCAGTAACGAATATAAACCAAAATAAATAAAAACGAGATTGAAATATATTAATACACCTGTCAGCTAATGATGTAGTAACGAGTAAGTGTGTACTAAAATACGTTGGCATAAACGTGGACTATAAAACCCAACATTGGAGATTATATTGAGACGATCCCCATTTGGTTCTCAAAGACAAACGGGGGAGTACTTTGAATTACAGATTCTGCTTTATAAGTAATCCTGACTTGAAAACATTTTTAGAAGATGTTGTAGTTGATGATGATAATGGTGATTAGATTAGTATCCATCATCATCATCATCATTATCATCCTAGGTTCGATGTGTACAAACATCTTATTTTAGCGGTACTTATATACGCGTAATCCTCATTGGTCCTCCATTGTCCAATTAGATGTTCGTTTCTGGTCCAGTTTGCCACGTAGTGGGCAAATGAAAGACCCGTAGTCAGTTGAAGAATTTAAACCAATGGCTTCCCGGATTCTGCTGAAACACATCATCACTGCACGATACCTACTTATGCGACCCATGTTATGAAACGCTACCGTTCACAGTGGCATCGCGAGATAAATACGCGAACGGTATACTTCATTCTGAAAACGATGGCCCAATTACTTCGAATTAATTGAACGTTATGATAAACAAAATGATAATAATATGATTATAACTGCAATAATTAAGTACACCCTCAACAAAGTACAAGTACATCGTCAATAAAAGAAGGACTTTTTACAATGACGTGCTCCAGGATACGGTATTAGTCAGCAAATAAATCCTTCGTGTCTGAAGTGCAAAGAGGAAAATTAAAAAATCGACGAGTGTAGGTAGAACTAGACATCCATCCAAGTTGATCGCAACAAGGAGAAATAGTACCAGAAAATGGAACACGAAATAATAGTATCCCAGAGAACGGCAAAAATGGCATCACGAAAATGGCTCTCTGCTAATCGTTGACAATTGTTTTCCCAAAAACTTATTACAGGATAATATAATAATAAATTAGTTTACATTCCCCTCCCAAGTGGCCTGTTGTCAGGGTTGTTTACTTTTCCATCTCAGCATTCTGGTTCTGGTTGAGTACGGGTTGAAACTCTTCACGAGTATAACTTTTTCCCGATGTGGTTGTGCGCATGCAGCTTACTTAGTCCAGGATGTTGACTATCTGACCTCTGTCTTTATCAAGATCAGAAATTATCGAGTTTGGGGTTTTGTTCCACACAGTTATTGTTCGTGGAAAGAATGAGTCCTTAGAGTCAAGAGTTCGTGCTGCATACAGTTTAAACTTATCACTATTAACTGACCTCGTGCTTGTGCTACCTCGTGTGGTGTACTCCTCTAGTGGTATCGCCACCCTGCCGCCAACTATCTTGTTCATTAGATTGAGTCGTGCTTTCTCCCGTCTGGATTCCAGTGATTCCCAGCCTAGTTTATTGATCATATCAGTCACACTAGTAGTACGTTTGTAGTTGTTTGAAACAAATCTAGCACCCTTACGTTGGACAGCTTCAACTAATTGAGTGTCTTTGGCTAAATGTGGATCCCACACCACTGCATCGTACTCGACCCGTGATCTGATTAAGGAAAGGTATGCTAGTTCCCGTAGTTGACTAGGACATCTACTTAAGTTGCGTCGTAAAAAAACGATCATTCGGTTTGCCTTAGCTGTTGTTGTTGCAATATGTCGCTCCCATCTCAGATCGTTTGATATTGTGATTCCCAGGTATTGAGTATCATGGACTTGCTTTAAAATGGATCCACACAGACTATAGAAATGTTGAGGTGGGTTCTTGTTGTTGGCTATTGTCATGATAAAGCATTTCTGTGGGTTTTATTTCATACCCCAGGTGTCAGCCCATTGGAAGAGGGCTGCAAGATCTTGATCCAATAAGTATTGGTCCTTCGAGTCCATGGTGGGTCTGTAAATAAGGCAATCATCGGCAAAGAGCTGTACCTGAGATTTGACAACAGATGGTAGGTCGTTTATGAAGAGTCAAAATATCAGTGGGCCTAGAATGGTCCCCTGGGGAACGCCAGACGCCACGTATATGTTGTCTGAATATACACCATTGACTACGACTCTCTGGTGGTGTGATGTAAAGAAGTTGTTGATTCAGCTATGTAGATCCCCGTTAACACCATAGTGGGAGATTTTATGGAGTAGTTTGTCATGTGGGACAGTGTTGAAGGCTTTGCTTAGGTCTAAAATGTGATCTTCTTATCAAAATATGACATACGGTCATGAAGAGTGTGATTCACATGACTGGCGTCTTCTAAATCCATGCTGCGTGGGTGTTAGAATGTTGTATTTATCCAAATGAGCATGTATATGGGAACATACTATATGCTATAGGAGTTTGCAACAAACACATGTGAGCGAGACAGGTCTAAAATTCACTGCCTTGTGGCGATCCCTCTTCTTGAAGATAGGCGTCACGTTTGCATTGCGCCAGTCCTCCGGGAGAGTGTTGGTTTCAATCGATTGTTGGAATATTATGGTAAGTACTGGTGCTAGCTGATTGGCCAGTTCTTTAAGTGCTCTGTTGGGCAGTCCGTCCGGGCCAGAGGCTTTATTTACCTTGAGCTGTGTGAGTAGTTTGTGCGTGCCATGCACATCAATGGACAGCCGTGGTATATCCGGATATTGGTCACCTTCTAGGGCAGGGATATTGGTGGTATTATCCCCTTTGGTAAACATTGACTCAAACTGTTCATTTAATATGCGTGCCTTAGCTTGGCTACTAGTGTGGAGTGTGCCTTTGTCGAGGATGGGTGCTACGCCTACTGAATCTTGTCGTTTAGCCTTGACGCACTTCCAGAACGGTTTGTTGTCATTTGAGGACAATCATTTCAGTAAGATGTCGTTCATATGCGTCCATTCAGCTTTCCGTAGAGTCTTCTGTGTATCTCGTTTACATATTTTGTATTTAGCCCAAAGTTCTGGTTGTTTAGTTTTCTGGCTTTAAAGTAAAGTTTATTTTTTCTTATTTATTGCCTTCCGGAGTTGTGGTGTCAGCCAGGGGAGTTAGTCTGTTTTATGACATTTTAGAGGGTACATGTTTAGAAATGATATCAAGCACATGAGATTTAAATCATGTCCAATTTCTGTCCACACTTTGTTGTTTCCAATCTCCTGACAAGAATGTGCTCATGAATGTGCTTGAATCCTCCCTGACAGCATCCCAGTTTGCCTTGGAATACCGGAATATTTTCCTTGGTGGATTCTTCTGTAGCAATGGCTTAATGATGGAATCCGTTACAATCATATCATGATCTGAGATACCAGGGATGGTGTAAATTCCCTTCAATAGACCTGGATTGTTGGTAAAATACAAGTCAAGGGTGTTATTTTCTCGAGTTGGTTCCCGCTGCAACTGGCTCAAGCCAAATTCTGTGGTGAGGTTTAGTAAATCTTGACAGAGTGTTTTGTGGGTGCAGCTGTCTCTGGTCGTGTGGCTGTCCCAGTTTATACCGATGGCGTTAAAGTCACCCCCAAATGTTATCAACTTCTCTTTTGTGGTCGATAGATGACTCAGTGTGGTTGATAGTCCAGCAAATGGATCATGTGTTACATTGGGTGGGCGATAAAAACTACTGATAAATATGTCCTTGGAATTCTGTAGGGAGACGCGTACCCAGATGAGTTCATTATCGCTGTCCAGATTCACTACTGATGATGGATAGCAGTCTTTTATGGCTTCGAATACTCCGCCTCCCCCATGTTGTCGGTCTTTTCTGTACGCGATATACCCCTCTGGAAAGACTTCAGCGTCTTAAGTGTCTTTTCCCAACTTCGACTCCCTCCCGATAATTACATCAGGATCAATGTAATTTGTTACAGCTTGTAATTCTAATGCTTTCCCCTGTATGCTATTGCAGTTTACCACAAGTGCACGCCAATTATTCCTCTTTGGGGGAATACCATTGTTCCTAGACCCTGTGGTCTTGGTGGGTCGGGGCGTGTTTGGGCTACTATTTGTTTGAGGTTGGAATATTGCTGTCGGCGAGGTAATGAATGATACTGTGCTATTATTATTTAAGTCATTTAGGATGGAGTAGTTGTTGTGTAGGCCCATTTCGAAAGCATGAAATAGAGTAGAGCTGTGGTTCCGGGTCTCACATTTACAACACAGCCAGACCACGTTGTCTTTACCTGTGCTGTCAAGTTCAGCGGTACACAGGTCAATACATGACTTATGATACCAGATGTTACATCCATCACAGCACGAGCCTACGTCTGACCATGTTACTGGGTGTTCACATATTCCACAAGAGTAGATTGTGGAGCATGGGCCTGGGTTTAGCTGGATATCACCACTCAGTATCAGTGCAATATGTGTAATAATCCTGATATTACTGTTCTTCAGTTTTAGTCTGTTTGGTGGTAATGCAGGTGGGTGTTTGTGGGGTTTTTGAAAGAGGGTGGCACCAGTAGTAATACTACTATCACTATTTGGCAGCTCAGACACATATATGATTGTCCTCATAAAAAACAATAAACCAAAGCACAATAGTGACAATTCGTATCCAAAGCTCCATCGGTGAATGAGACAGACAACTTTGTCTTCTTGCAAAAAGTGTCCATGATTTTCCCCTGATATTTTCTATCATGGCGTCGACCGGATGTAGCGTGGTTTTACAGTTGGGCGGCAGGGTGGTGTTGCGTAATTTACTGTTTACAGGCCATTCCGTGGAGAAGTATCACGAAATTTGTGAGATATCGTTGCTACAGATATTCGGCAGCAAAAATAAATAAAATAGATGCGTGGATGGTAGCAAATATCCCCAATAATAGAGTTATTAAAAGACAATTCAACACGATGATGAAAACATATCCGTCCTGTAGCGCATGCGCACTTATTTGCATAATAATGATGGTGATTAATAATTGATGTAATTTGGAATAGAACTTTTGAATATCTCTATTCATAATGAGAAAACAATATTTTAAGGAAAATAACGTCATCGGTTAACCTAACTGATTGAGTTAACTGGTTCACATTAAGATATTTTATTGAGGTAACTATAGGTAGTGGCTTCTAAACAAATATGGCTAGTCCATTTTGGAGTTATATGGAATCTGGGGCAGAATGACTAATTCAGCAAATATTATCTCAGGGCAACTTGCTGGTTTTGCTACACATATTGTATTTCATATTCAACTAGTAAAAACTCTCAATAATTAATACATTCTATCAAGGTGTATGCGTAATGCAATAGACGTCTATTTTGTGCAGATTTATGTGTATGAGGGGTGAAGTGGAAAATAAAACAGTACAGAATTTAGATTTGGTGAGGACCTGAGCTGCATAAATCTTGAAGCCCACTTGTGAAAAATGTTACATCAAAAAACTCATAACATACGTACCAAAACAGGACCTTGGGTCGCCACAAAAAATGTGAAAATATATGAAAGAGTATGTACCATTTTATCTGAAATTTTGTGAGGTCCCTTGTGACTGTAAGGCCCTAAGCTCTAGTTTGCTTAGCTTATATTTAAATTCGGAACTCGGTCAAACATGCTCAAAGGGAGATCATCTTCGTTGAAGGATGTTCATCATTGTTGAAGGCATCTCATATATCAGTTTCCCCAGAATCTATTTTTTTCAAGTTTTCAACACGTACATCTTCACTAAACCATTCAATAAAACAAAACCCCTCTCACACTGTATTTAGACACCCTATAGTTAGTATAAGATACTAGTTCGATTTTAGATAGTTGTTCCACATAATGTTTAAGTATACCGGTAACAAATAAGACGGGTATAGAATAAATAAAGAATTCTTTACACCTTAGACATATTATCATACACATTTCAATTACCCAAATATTATTATTATTCTCATAATCTCTTCACCTCTGAATGTTCCAATTTACGTGAAAAAGTGTTAAACAAATAAACGGAATTTTCACGTCCAAATGCTGAAGTAGCACATCGCATGTTTCTTTGAGATTATCCCCATTTTGGGGATAAAGTTATGATCGTCATCATCCAGTATATTACAGCAGCCTGGAACGAATCGACCTTTCCCGACCAATAATATCTGTGAGATGGAACAACATAACAGCGTACAGACGTAGTGATGCAACGTTTAATGATACGACGACATACAGAAGACGTCTCAAAGAAAATGAGGAGCAGCATTACCAGTCGTTGGGCAGGAGCAACAAAACAATACGCTGTAGATACTGTGCCGAGCCAAATCACCGCGAAGATAGATGTCACCATCAGGGGTCCTTTTAACTGTCACTCCTGTACGTGGTTCCAAAGGACACAAATCTAAGTATTGTAATTCTAATGAGGACGTGCATTGAAAATGTTGCCGCAAACTCTGCTACTGAACTCACCAATAGCGTATATATTAAAAAATATTGGGTTTTATATAAAAAAATATACATAATCTAAAATTGGTATTATAAATATCAATATTATTCGTTTTAAATTTCAGCCTCTTGCTGAAGCTCTAAACAATAATATGTTAGATGTTTTGATGATTCAAGGAAGCAAACTTGACGAATCATTCCCCTCGGCGCAGTTTGCTCTAAAGGGTTTTAATCTGTATCGACATGATCATACGGAACATTCTGGGGGTATCATGGTGTACGCCCGAAACGATCTTCCTCAACGTGAACGTTGTGATCTTGTAGTTGACTCACAAGACATCAAAATCTGGCAGAGTCGAATCTGTTGTAGTGGAACTTATCACTAATGGTATAAAAGGCTTTTGTTTAATGTATGCAAACAAACAACTGCAATGAATGTGCATTTTAAGACATGTATGGAGAATATATTGGCCAAATGTACAGCAGACATAATCAACTTTGTGATTTGTGGCGACATGAATATTAATATTTTAAAATTTAATAATTGTTTGAATGATTTATTTGAGGGATATGGTGTGAAAAATATCGTAAAATCACCTACTTGTTTCAAAGGGAAAGTCCCTACGATGATTGATTTAGTGATAACAAATGTCTCCAAAAGTTTAAAAAATATATGCCGTGTTCCATCTGGCTTGCGCGATGTTCACCAAATGGTGTGCTTTGCGACCAAATTAAAGGCACCAGTGAAAAAGAAAAGGCACATTCTGTTTCGTAGCTATAGAAAATTTGAGGAAAAGGTGTATGTACATGACTTATCAAACATTCCATATGAAATATATGACGACGCGTGGATGATGTATATTTGTTTTATGAAAGCCTTACAAAACAGCTCATAGATAAACATGTTCCTCTAAAGAAAAAGACCATAAGAAACAATCAGACACCTTATATTAATGGTCCCCTACGAAAGGCCATAAATGTCAAAAATATGTTAAGAAGAAAATTTTATAAATGCAAATCACCTGCTAACTGGGAGATATATCGCCAACATCGAAATAATGTGACTGAGTAACGAAGACAATGTATGAAGAAATACCTACATAATACATCTGTCAAGTCAGACTGTGGTAAACAATTCTGGAAATAAATAAAACCGCTAATATATAATAAAAAAATGTGCAAAAATCAAAGATATAATTCTCTTGGAAAATGACAATGTTGTGAATAATTCGACTGACTGATGTCACTAATTTAATGAATGAGTACAATGTAAATATCACTAAAACAATAGGATATGATGATTCCATCTCCCAGGGTGACACATTTGATGGCATTCTTAGCACACATGCTAATAATCGCAGTGTGTTGTATATTAAAGACAAGTTGGCACAATCAACTCTGTTTTCTTTCAAAATTGTTGAACCTACATATGTGTTTAACATTTTGCTAAAGGTTAATACTAAAAAGCAGCTGCCTTTGACAATATTCTGCCAAAACCTGTAAAATACGGTGCTCATATATTATGTAACCCCATTACCCACCTTATAAAGAAATGTATTTCTGCTACCGCTTTTCCAGATGTACTTAAATGTGCCGAGGTATCACCTATTTTTAACAGGGGTAATATTTTGGACAAACAGAACTATCGGCGGGTCAGTGTGCTTCTTTGTATGACTAGCGTTTGAAAATATGTTTATTCATCAGATGAACGATTTTCTAGAATCAATGTTATCGTCTCATTTGTCTGGATTCAGAAAAGGTTACAGTTGTCAAAGTGTACTGTTGAGCTTGGTTGAAAATAATAAGTCTAACTTAGATAAAGGAGGACTTGGTAGCGGCCTCCTAACAGATCTTTCAAAATCGTTTGATTGTCTATCATATAAATTAATTATTTCAAAGTTATGTGTATATGGTTTTAATGAAAATGCATGCATGTTGATAGAAAATTATTTTACAAATCGGAAACAAGACGTCAAGATTGGGGATGCACGCAGTCAATGGCTAAATCTCAATAGAGGAGCACCACAAGGTTCATTAATGGGAACTTTTATCTATAATGTTTCAGCGAATGATTTATTGCATTTGATCAGTAATTTGTGTGAGATATATAACTACGCAGATGTGTCCATGGCAAAAACGTAAACGATATTGTCTCTAAAGTCGATTCCTTATCAAAGATAATGTTTAACTGGTTTAGTGAAACTAACCTTCAAACAAATCCCGATAAAAGTCAATTCATACTTTTCACAAATGATGTCCTTTGTAATGCAGTAAATATAGATAATATCATATTACACCCATTGGGACCTGTAAAACCTTTAGGTGTACATATTGATCGTTAACTTAATTTTAATGGGCGTGTTACTACAATATGTAGAAAAGCAGGTCGACAATTAAATGCTCTGGGCGTCTTGTAAATGTGCTAAGCGTTGATGATAAGAACATTGTAATTGAGTATTTCATTTGATCACATTTCAATTTTTGTCCAGCTGTATGGCACTGTTGTAGTTTGGCAGATATTAAAATAAATTGAGTGTTCAGAAGGGAGCTCTTCCCTATATTTATAATCACTATGTTTCTTCTTATGCCGAATTACGGGAAAAGGTAACAAACCACTATTGTATGTTGACAAAATTAAGCTGAATCTAGTGGAAGTCTATAAGATTGTAAATATGCTGGGACCAAAATATCTACATGAAATGTTTGTTGTGCACGATTCAGCCTCTGATATAAGAAATTCTATGAATATTGGTATGCCAAAATTTAATACTGTTAAGTATGATAAAACTCTCTTCTACTGGTACAAAGTTATGGAATATACTTAATAATGAAAGCAAACAAGCTATTAATATAAAGGCGTTTAGAAGATTTATTATGTTAGGGAATGGTCCAACATGTTCTTGTTTTAACTGCACGCATTGCTCATTGAAATGTTTATAATTTCCTTGTCACCTATGTTTTAAAACACGATATAACATTTCATATAATCATCTGTTATTATTGGCATCATACATTTTCATCTGTCATTATCTTCTTTCATCATACATTATAATTCGGTCAGTAGCTTTTAGCTAATGATTCCTATTGTACTTGTACCGAATTTAAATAAATTCTATTTTATCTTCTGGAATATAAGCAAGTATTCTTGAATATCACGGAGATCTTTGAGAACACCCCCACCGTATTTACTGTTTGTGTTCTCATCAATACATTTTGTTTAAAGTCTTGGTTTAATTAAGTAACATTCCTAAATTACTTCAACGAAAAAACAGTTTAACAAAACCTTAACGTGCCCAGCTTCTCAAAAAGGAATACTGTCCAAAATACACATAGAAATTATTGAACCACAATATTTGTAAAAAGGGAGAATTTTGTAGTTACGGAAGGTAAAAGACAAACCGACATCCATCCAAGAATACATTTTTTTTTCAGAACTCTTCACAGAACAAAACTTCTAATTGATTAAATAAAACTATTCTATAACATTTCTATTACTGAATGTGTCCTTTTACATATTTGTATCCATTACAAATCTATATCCTTGTATGATTTCTGCACTAATTATTTTTCTTAATATGAAACCATCATCGTAATAGGTGGATTAAAATACACGTAAAGTTCCTTTACCATCTTATCACCGTTTTGTTTTTGAGTAATATTTATGCCTATTTTTAAGTTTAAAGTCTAATCATTGTAGAAATAAACCAATCACACACATACACACAAAAGCAGTGACAATAATTGGTATATAATAGTATTTTATTCTAATTCACAGTGGAGCCCGCTGTGACATCAGGTTATAACGCCTGGATGTCATGACATCTCGTTTTATACATTTACCAGGCTAATCTACTAATGTATCTTACATAAATACGCAAACAAAACAAGTTAAACTCATTCCAACGGCCCAACAGGTCAACGTCAAACTAAGACGGAGTGAGAACGTGTGACGCCCTCCCTCCCTCTCTGTGTGAATCAATACATCGCTGGACACAGGTCTCGGCCCTAACAATATCATAAGTGATCTGGCAGAGCGCACTTAACAGTTAATATGGCAGCCACAAGTAGGATCTGGACAGTGTTAACATTAGTTAACACAGTCAGTGGTGTGTGTGATGTAATACTCATTTAAAGAGACATAAATGCATATTAAGTTAGCCCGCTAATACTTGTCATCAGGGTATTAGCCTGACAACGAGGGAACTGTTCGTTCTTAAAGCTGGACCTATCGGAAACAGCTTCTAGCAATAAAATACCAATAAAAGGCCAATGTAAAAATAGAACGGTGCTAACGATTTCAATGCTTTAACGTCACTTCTATGTACACACAAAAGACGTATGTCATCCCCCATAGTTACAAGTTTATTTTGGGCAAGGAATTGGTCGCAAAAGGGCATGGATGCATCCAGGAAGTGTACCCAATGATGAATTTCAGCATTTTATTACAAAAATATCAATATATCCTCCATAAGCTGTTTTGCATGCTGCCATTGGCTTACATGTCACATGTAGAAGGTGATAAAGACAGCAGATGATCTCAGTACAATAAGACTCATACTTACAACTTTACACAAGTGTGTGATTGATCCATTCATATATATATATATATATATATATTTATATTTATATATTTATATATTACATGTTAAGCACTATAACAGGTTTTCCCTCATGAGTGATATTTCAATCAGTGAACTACCAAAGTAACAAAGTGGAAAGGATTTTGCAACATTTAAGCATGATCGGTATTGCTGTCCAATCTCCATATACAGATATAACTTCATATCGACATATAAATGTACACCAAATCTATTTACATATCCACAATATATACATGGCCCCCAAACCTGATCATACACTACTTGCTCTCATCTCACCAGGCAAAGTCAACAATAACACAATGATTCCATAATAAACCATCTTCTGCACTGAAATAAGTGCGATGCTAGTTCAGAATTCACGGTAACAACACAAGACAGGACAGCCTGTGGATCAACAGTTCATGGTTCAACTCGTTCGTGTGTAAATGATCTGGATCCTTCCGGTTATTCAGGTAATGATGTGAGGCATTAAGGCGAGATCTGTCTGGATCGCAGGTCCGGAGCCAGTGTCTGAGACCAGAGGATGGCTGCATTAACTGTACAAGTAATTCACAGATGTACTACGCCTGAAAGATGTGCAAAAGTCAGAGGTGAGACTGTCCAAATCAAGAAACCCAAAATTATGTTAAGTACTGATCAGAAGGCGGAAGTACATAATATGTTCAATTACAGATGTATTCCTGTCCCTTGCCCATTACCAGGGTGCAGACTCACTTTTTCCTTTCTTGTGTGGGAATTTCCAGTATATTCCACTACATACTTGTTATACTGGTAGTATGGAGCTTTATCCAGATTGTTCTTATTGTTTATAAATGTTCTGCACGGTTTGTTGTCATCAGCATGACCCATCAACCATTCTTTACACCGTTTCTCCTCTTCTGAGGTCACATTTTCTATCTTCCATTTCTTCAGCAGGTTGTCAAATTTCTTGTGCATCCGTAAGGAGACAGCTCTGTGAGACTGGAACAGACAAATGAAATATGTAATAAGTATCAGTGGTTAAATGTATGACAAGTGATAAGCTGTAATTTTATTTAAATCAACAGGAAGCCCAATTTAGCTTTAAAAAACTTTAATATGCAAAAATACTCAATATACATGGATGTAGAATTTACCTCTTTTGCTCGACGCAGTGCCAAACGTTTGTAGAGGTAGCTCTCACTGTTGACAACATAAAAAATCTTGAATGAGTTGACGTTGAATTTACACTCTGTGTTGTCCATAATGTCCATGTCATCCGAGTCCTTCTTAACTTCAGACAGCTTTTCTTCCTTCTTCAATGGCATTATGTTAGAAGTATCATGTTCTTTCTTCCGGTCCTCCTCATCCTGGTTGGCATCATTACTCAATGAGTCCTCTGAAGGTGCAGCAGGTGCAGAGGAACTTGGTAACGACATTTCACGAATCTGCTGCTCATGATGATGTTTTCGGTTATGCTGCCTTGTGTTTCTGATGTTCCTGTAAAAGAAAGACAAAACAGATGACTTTTACTTAAAAATTACTCTGAATGTTTATATATTAACCATTTTCCTCTGAATTACCTACTAAGTAATTATTTAATATCCTTTGCAGTAAATACAAACTGCTTTTACCAGCCATAACAGAGTAATATAAATTGGTGAAACAACTTCACTGTAAAGGAAATACATTCTTTAGCTATGTAGAGTAAATAACTTAGGATGCACCTTTATGCATGTCTCACTAAATGGAGTGACCTGCAGAAAAACGCATCACAAAAATCAAAACAAAATGCTAACAGTATATATTTTTCGCAAACAACTGATAAAATATTTCAAAATAATTTAAAAGCATTTTTAGTTTGTAATCCACAGGTTAAAAACATAGCCAATGGCTACAATGTACTCACACATATATTTATTGAGCACAAACTTAATTACACACCACCTTCAAAAGCGGATACAAAAACAAATAAATTTTGACAGATGTTTATTTGCACACATGCACCCATAAATATTTATTTATTGGTTCATACCTTCACCTGTAAAACATGCACTATTTCTGGTGGATGAATATCACCAATCCAAGATGGGTGCTATTTTTTTCCCAATTTTGCAGAACCATTTTATTTTCTACACAAACACTGAGGTAACATTTGTTTAAATCAGCAAATGATTAAACAATTACCGGGAACATTTATGAAATAAACAAATATAATCTTAAAGGATGGTACAAAATAAGGTGAATACATGGATTCCCTATTATCACCCACCCCGATAGTGCCCCGGTCTTGCTTCACGGTCCACCTATAACATGGTGACAGGTTGTGGACCCCAATAAAACTGCTATAACGGGGGCCCTACTGTATTCCTTTAACATCTTACAATTCATAATTACAAAACAAAGATTAACAAATATTTCTGATTCAAAGTTCACATTAAAACTAAATTCAACCTACAATCCCGGATTAGGACAATAAACTTATTATAGACAAAACAGGACGACTAAAACATACATAGTCTGGATAAAATATTACAAACGTAATGTACATAAGTACTAATAATCCATAATACTAACCTTGGGAGGAATACTGGTTTTTTGGTGAGCTGTTCCTTAAGTTCATCTGTTACAGTGTCATCATTGGCTATATATTTTTCAACATATTCAGACCATCTTTCCACCTCTGTAGCATCTTCGGCGAGATCATGATCTGTATCCAGCAGTTCAATGCACAGCTGGCACTCTTCTTTAAACTGAAGTTAGAAGAACAGACATTCATCCATTACTCACAGCTGCTGAATAATGTGCTTAGTATATTAAATATATGAAATAATTCAAAACCAAAACCAGGTCTGCCTCAAATGTGTACTTACAATAGTAATCTTGAAGCAGTTTTCATCTGTTAGAATCTGTTCTGCTTTTCTCTGGTATGCCATCTCTAGATTAGCCCTTTGGCTTGCTGAGGACACATAACCTCCTGTTGCACCCTTCTGTTTCCATTGTAAGTACAAATCAGTGATCTGAACACAGATATCATCACCAACCAAATGCTGCAACTATAAAGAAAATTATCTTATAATAACAGAAGATACCTATCATAAAAAAATTTATAATCACTAGTTAAATAATCTCAATATATATGTAATTCAAGAATATTTCTGTTACAAAAGCAAACATCTGTGAGATGTTTTCAATGGTGATTAGTTTACTAAATCAACACTGTGGTAACTTTTTTTCAACATTCAAGAATTATTTGATGCGTATCAGATCATTATTTATGTATGACAATTTTAAACCCTTCATTCATAAATGTAAATTCATCTTTCAACAAAATCATACAGAGAAAAAATTTAAATTTTATTTCTTCATATACTAGTGAAAGCTGCTGTTAAATCAACAGTAAATCATTTTAAATTACATCACGTGCATCATGACTTATTACTAATTATAATTTAACTTTAGACAAATAAGAACAAGAAGAAAAACCTAATACTTTCTTATACATAGATATAAACTGTTATTACCAATGATATCAGAGATTTCTCATGAAAACAGCCTTAGTGGTTTGTTTTTACAAATGAAAAACCAATGTTATTAGGAAAACTGTGCCTAATACAAAAAACAAATATGGAGTCTTATCCATATGGGATTTACAGGTATTAAATGATACAGCATTCATTTAACACGTCACTATTTCCAATTCCAAATTAAAATCAATACATAATCTTATAAGCAATAACAATACAACATATCTGATAAAGAGCTCTGAATCTTATTTTAACTAACTTTTTTTTAATAGCTAGTGACCTAGCTTCATTAAATGATATTACTAAAGACATAAAATGATAAACCACACCAAATATCTTATATGTATACCTCATAGGAATAGTGAAAAATAACAGCAGGTTCTCTTTATTAAAAAATTAAATTAACTTCTCTGTATGTTAAAATTAACTTCTCTGTATGTTAAAAATCAGTCACTAACACCAGAATCCTTTCCCTTTTATCTCTCCCTCTACATGAATTTTTTTTATGATCTATAAAAAATATACTAGTAGTGATAATATTAACAATATTCTTTTTCTTCAACAATATATCGGTAGAAACGGTGCTGTTATTATCATTACTATCTATTTTACCATTATATGCATAATGCTCAACTACGAGGCTTTAAGTGGGATTTTTTATAGTTCATCATGCAAAACCAGGAAAATAATTACAAATTTATTTTCAAAAAAATTGGACAAATTATGGCAGATATCGTTGGATATTAAAAAAAAACCACAAGGTTCATGATGGTCCAATATTTCTAAATTTGTTCATGCTTTCATTCCAAATGGCTACTGGAACAAACACAATATCACCACCACCACCACCACCACCACCACAACCACCACCACTTTATTTCTGAAACACTAACCTGTCTAACTATATTCTGTACAAGTTTGTCCATGGTAAATGCCATATAGGCATGTATACCAAACATTTCCCTCAGTGTGTCTTCAAAAGCACTAGACTCCATGTTGCCATCTAACAGATTCCTAACCATTTCCAAAAAGTATGGATAGAACTCTTCCAACTCAACTTGGCCTACATAACGAGACAAATCAATTTTGTACATGTATGTTAACTTGTAAAATGCAGATATTCAAGTGCAGGCATGACCATAAATACAACATTTATAATATATACAGATTACATTGCTGATCAAATAGATATACATCACATCACATACTTGGAGCCTTCAGTCTCAATGCTATTGCTGTAGATTCTTTCCTCTCCTTTTTACAGCGCGACTCCTCATCTACAATCCACACTGTGTGCATGTAGATCTTGTAGAGTCTTTCAGACAACAGTTGATATAGCCGTAGAAATAAATACCAGTTATTGTTGACAAAGAATAAAGAATACTCATCACCCTGAAAACAACAAACAAATCAGACAATAATGTAAACTGCAGTTTGAAATGCTATAAAAAATACAACTGTATGCAACTGGTCCTCTATGTGTGAGGTTTTATTTATATTTTATCATTTTACTTCTACAAGGTAAAGCGTTGTCAAAGCATTTGTGTTACCAGTTCTATTGTTATCATCATCACAGCTGTCACAAGAAATTTAAGTGAAAGATGTATTTTGATAATATTGCCAAAATATTACACATAAATATTTCACAAGGCTTTTGAGATTTGCATGGACTCAATAGATGCTACAATTCCTGTAAGGACTAAACCTAGGGCAAGTATATCAAACAGGTGATTATTTCCAACTGTTACTTACACCACCATTACTCTCCTGTACCACACCATTTACAAAATGTTTCCGTGGACCTGGTTCCTCATCAACATCCATCTTATTTTCGTTCACTTTTCGCTGTTCTTTATCCACAGATTTACTACTTGGTGAACTATTTTTACTACTTCCAGAAGAGGAATCCGACTTTTTGTGCTTCTTCTCCCCACCATCCGACTCATTGCCTACAAAGATACATCAATGACATATGGTGTACACAGTTATTCAGTGGAAATAAAGTTCAGCTTTTAAAATGGAACCCTGGTTTGTGGTTCAAAGATGATGATTAATGTTTTACGGCCACTTTTGTGCATATGATAGGCTAAATGGACTGTGTGACCTCCAAAGGTAATGAAGCAAATTCAAAGATGAAACACCTTTCAGATATGCCCACGCCGAGATTCAAACTCAGGTGGTCCAATGCGTTTCCAACTAGACCAGAGGTGCCCCAGTATGTGGTTCAAAGCTATATGCACCTGTACATATTACCAACCCATAACACAAGATATGTTTTACCTAACTTGGTTTTCGTTTCAATGCCAACACAAACCTATCTATGTTATGCTGCATATTCTTCACAATCAATAGATAAAACAAAATAGGTGAGGCCTAACAAAAGTTTAGATGAACACTTATCACTAGTTATCAGCTTTGATTCTTACCTGTAATTATTTTTTACAAGTATTTTGAAACATAAATTCAGTTAAAAAGTGTATTATTTAACAACCTGACATTTTCTAGCTGTTTGGTCTATTTAAACTACAAGTTAGGCTATGTAGTCACAGATGCCTGAATTAATATCATTTTCAATCCTTTATGCACACCGTTTTCACTCGCATTCTCTTCTTAGCTAGATCTCAATACAGAAATTTCTCAAAATGACTTGTTTAGAAATCCAAAGGCCATGCAGCAAAATACCATATTTTACAATTTCATACCCAACAAAACCCTAACTGCTTACAAATGGAACTCAATCTATACTGTAGCTTGTACAGATAAGGTACAACCATCAGAATAATTTGTTCTTGTCCACTAGTAAATGAAACAATCAGCTCAATTTATGTCCTCATCACAGGCAAACAGTATTTAACTTATCATCAGAACTAAATCAGGAACTTCTTCACCATCAAATAGGACATTTAAACAACCAATCAGACAACAAAAATAGTATATACAACAGATGTTGTCTTCAATCCAAAACTTTCATCAACCAATATCATAAAATAGGACTTCTGCCACTCCCCAAAGAATCTTATTTCAGATAAAAAAATTCTAAAACAAAAAAGGCCAGGTGTGAAATAAGTTTATAATCCATTCTTTAAACACTCCCGCTCTTTGGCAGCCCAGTAATTATTATGCCCAACTTCATTAGTTGTAATTAATATTTATAAAAACAAATAATGTTATAAACATAATTAATATGTTTGTTTTGCTCTCTCAATGAAGGTCATTATTATTTTATATCTGACTCCATCATTATCATCATCATCATCATCAAACAAACATATCTAAATCCTCATAAACAGTGATTTAAAAATGTCTGTCAATCCCTCAGTGAAGGGCATAAAATATCTAGGGGTTATTCTTGACAAATGTATTAACATGTATGAACATGTAACATCAGAATGCCGAGTTGCCTGCTACCATCATAAGAACATCCAATGCTTAAAAGCATTTTTGACACAAGAAGCACTTGCCATTGTTACATCTCATATACACTATTGTAACTCCACGTTATATGGCATATTTCATTATAACATAAATCGCCTTCAGCAATTTCAGAACAGCTTGCTTAGTGACAAATACTTGAAAATATTATCACATTACCCACCAAAAACTACTTTGGCAGTGTATCCATTTCAAGATTTTATTAATAATGTATTATTATATTTTAAATTATTATTTTATATAGAGCTCTATATAATTGGACTAAAATTACCCTAAAGCGCTTTACAGATAAAAGAAGTAGTTAAACATGTACCAAGTATAGACTTTAAAACATTATAAAACAATTTTTGATTTAGACATTAAAACAATGATAACATGGCTATGAATATGCAATGTCAAAGAAATGCGTCTTAGCATTCTTCTTGAACAAGTTGAGGAACTTGGACTGCCTAGTTATTAATAATATGGTACATGAATACCTGTGTGAACTGGTGTCCATTAGAAAGTCATCCCAAAACTCAAGTCATCCAGTCAGATACTATTGCAGGTGCCAGTGTCTAGGTTAAAGTCATATGGTCATTGTGCGTTTAGTGTTTTATATCCGTTCTAAAAACACACCTGTTCAAGTTTTCTTTCACAGATAACTAATAATTATCTTTTACAGATATATTATTTGGGGTATTATTATATTACATATTATTTGTACAGCACCCTTGAATGGCTCCTGCTAATAAGGATGCTATACATCATCATCATCATCATCATCATCACCCTTTTATCATCATTAACATACTTCAATATTCATCAACACTATCATCTGCAGCTAATGATACCAACCACTGACAAAACACATACCATCATCTTTATCCAGCTCGTCATCACTTAGTTCACCACGCTGCATAAAGAACATGTCTGGAAGGAAGTGTAATAGTAACTGTTTTATCTTCACTTTATCTTCTTTTTGTATGCTCGTCTGTCTCTTCATGTGGTGAATGATCAATGAGGTGGCATCTTCTAGGATCGACTTATCTTTGAAAATATAGGTCAGATGAGGACCAGCGACGGACTTGCCCTCTTGTGCTTGTTCTTGCCGCTGGAAGAAAAACAGATTCAATAATGCAAATACAGACATATTAGCACACACAAAAGTGTTGCATGACACAAACTAATTTTAAATTTATATCAAAAAGTCTTTTCCTGATTACCTCATCAAAGATAGCCTCCACCTCATTGAGCAAAGCTTTTGAACGAATCTGTTTGACATCGTTCTGTTTAAAGCTGATGCCCTGATGGTCGAGTGATTTCAGATAATACTTCTCATTCTGCTCTCTCCAGATCTTGTTAAATTGTCTTTGTGCTTCTCTCCACTCCTCCTCTTTTGCTTTCAATCTACGAAGTTTCACAAAAAAGAAAATATACATTTGACAAACATATGAAAAGGAATAAATCTGCTAAATAAAAGTGGTAGAGCAAATCAAACAAAAAATATTTTGCATTTGCGAGGTCAACATCTTGTCTAGATCTCAGTAAATATAAAGACATGGTATGACACGTACACTGTGGTTAAGCCTGATTTATGAGAGGGATAGAACAATCTGATCACTGCCTATTTACCAGACAATTAGTTACTACAAACAACTAAAATTCTTATAAAACACCATCTTCTGCAACACATCACACAACAAGATAAGACTAAGAGAAAACAGACCTCCGCAATACCAAAGGCACAGCAACGACAGGGTTCTTCTTCAGACCATCAATTATATCTGGTGCCTTATCCCCATATATCCTACGAATTGATAAAAAATATCATATCAGAAAATGCACACATTTTGTACATTATTGATCAAGTAATTATTATACAAAATAAGCCAAGACAAAATGCTTAGATCTAAGTGAGTCTTCAAACATCATTATTTGAGTCACAGAATATAGTCTGCTAACCGCTGAATTGCTTTTCTGTGAAGAACTTCAGAACATCCTCCCAGTGTGTTGTCTAGTCGGAACTTAGCTGCCTCTTCAGATGTCATCCGTGACAATTTCTTTTGTACTGCTTCGAGTACTCTAATTACTGATGCGTTGGTTTCAATCACAATGTCAAGCTGTTAGCAATAGGTATAACATTGGTTAGCCACTGCGCCAAGTTCAATTAAGATCCATTCTAATTAGTTATTAAACTGAACTGACAGGAAAGGAAGTTAACAGATATTACAGATGAGTACAACACTAGATTTAATTTTATCTGCATTAATAAATTATTTATACATAAGCAAATTCAATTTACAAGTAATTACAATGAATAACTTTTGTGATTACAGTTACAGACAAACAAAAAACAGAAGCCACACTAAACATCTAACTAGTGAGACAAACAACCAATAATATCTATATCACTGCACCACATATACGTATCACACATTTACCCACACCACCAGACTGATCAGATCAGATAATACCAAAGTGTAAAACAAACGAAGCAAATCTGCCAAAGAAAAGCTAGTAATTTTGACTGAACTGCTGAGAATACTTATTAAATTAAACCCGGCAAATTGTGGGCTACTTTATATGACCTCTTCCAAAACATCACCTAACAAAGTACTATTTTATGCTGTGTTAAGCCAAGTCTTGGACACGTTATACCTGGAACCGTTCATCTTCACATCTGTATATTTGCTCCTCACTGGTTGTCTTTTTTGATGTAACAAAGTTGGAATCCTCGGACCAGGTAGGAAATGACACCCAAGTGTCGTTCAATACCTTGTTGATTTTCAGAGAGGGGGGCCAGAGGAAAACACAGAAAAACACCGCTACGTTAGGATAATATAACATAATCTGAGCTTGTGCGTGTGTAGCCTTGGAAACTCTTTGCCACAAGGTGCTCAAATGGCAGACCGCACATGCACAGTTGTGGTCCATTTTCCAAAGCTACCCAGGTACACACAGAGACACACAGGACTTTGCTGTGTTGACATGCATTTCATACGACATACCTCAAACCTTTCGTCTTCACAACGATATATGTGCTCCTCGAATTGAGTCTTCTTAGAGCTGCCAAATGTCGAGTCCTCTGACCAAGAGGGGAATGACACCCAAGTATCATTCAAAACCTTGGCAGGCAGAATGCCGACACGGAGGCAGGTGGGAAGGCATGGCATGTTTAGAGTACAGGCAGAAGGAAGAGAAAGGCATACCACTTAAGATCAATGGATATGACCGCAAAGTTGCTGCACTTTCGGACCCACCATGCCATGTCCAGCATAGAGGAGCCAATGTCCTCTGAATGATAACTGCAATTTTTCATAAAATTAACAGTTGCAGGGAGTTTCTGATGACACCGCTGATAAATGCTGGTATAGCTTAACTGATTAATACAGCTAACAGTGGACAAAAGGAAGAAATTTTCAATAGCATGACGATGCCTGGCACTGCTAGTGATGAGCATTATTGTGGGTTCACACTACTAAAAAAACACAATACTTGCAGTATGCGGATGTCTTTTCAAACAGCTTTCTGAAAAGCGCTAACTTTCAAAGCTTTCTTTACAGCATATGAGCAGCATTAAATTGCGACAGCTTGTTCAAAGGACTATCATAAAGACATCTGACTAATGGTATAAAATGTTGCAAGAAAAACTTCTGCCAGTAAGCCAGGCAGGTATTCTCACAAATAATCTTGCACAAAACGTCTTTTTATCACCACAAAGTATTTTAAGCAGGGAAAATGGAGATACATTATAGACAGTTAGTGAAATTCCATTGCAATGAATACTCATCTAGTTATAACACAGGCACGAGTTTTTAAAAGTCTATTAATTCTAGAATATAACAGGCATGGTGATTACTTGTAAGAGTGCATACAAAATTTATGCTAACTGAATTATTACAATAACACAGCTCAATTAAAACAAAATACACGCAATTTTTAAACCGACCATCGTTCAGAAAAGATAGTTATCACACCAAGTCACTTTAATAAATAGCATAAGTTAATAATTCCAAAAGTACAGATTATTTGTATAATTAAGTATTTAGTTACTAACACACACACGTGCACTACTTACTCACCTCTTTACAAAGCTGAGTACGACCTGAACATTTTGGCTGCACGTAAGTTTTTGGAAGTGCTCTATAGCTGGCTCCATACTTCTTGCAGGTAGCATAGTCTAGAAGGATTTAGAAATGATTTTAGTATGTGATTATGAACATTTTGGTCTGTAAGTGATACAACTTGGGAAGGTGCAAATGAGCTGGCAACAATAGTAATGACCTGAATCAAAGATCCACAGCAAGGAGACAAAACAAACCTATTTCTAACGCCAGGTCACCAGTTATTCGTTCTTTGCCAGTGGTGCCCTGTGACACAGCCTCAGTCATGCCAGACTCCTTATAGCCGAGAAAATCCTTGAACCATTTGAACAATTCAGGGTATCTCCTACGGAAGGCAGATTAATCATTAGTGATCTGATAAACTGAATCAAATTACTCGACAATCGGAAACAATGCAGTGTAAGCTAGAATATTAAAAAATGCTCACCCTAACAATGGCTGTACAAGTTGAACCAACTCAGATCTAGATATCACCTCTTGGTTAAATAAGACCAGACACCGCAAAAAGTTTTCATAAACTTCTTGGCTGCGAAGAGCACGCCGAACCTAAAAAAGTTTGTCCAAATTAAGAATGAGAACTGCCCAAAAGAATCATTAAAGTAGTACTAATTTACAGAATAGAATTTAATTAATATCCACAAAACTGATGATACCACAATGACCATTATTTGACCTATTGCTACACCATATAGTACAAGCATTAAATATACCTTGTCAAAAAATGCATATTCATTCAGCGTGCCATATTTGCCTGCCTCAGCTAGGGTCACTTCTTTCAGGACACCAGGCTTTGGTTTCTGAAAACAAAAAAACTGAAATGTAAAATGTCATCTGTTTTATTAGCTTGATAGATCTGAAAGACAATTACTCAAAACACATGTACAGGAATACATACACAAATATGCATGGCCAACCCCTTTTTACCAGAAGCCAAATGCATTTGCTGACTACCTTAGCTGGGGGTGGTCCCCCTCCAGGACCAGTTGACAAACGTCGTATGTGACCACTCTTACTGTTAGCACTCTTATTAGGGAAGCCAGCCTTCTTCACGGTTGATGAATGATCATTTCTCATGCCACCAAGTGCTGAATCTGCACTGGTCATCGCTTGCAGTGTCATCTGATAACAGAATAATCAGACCAGTCTATAGAATCTTAATAGGCAAACAATAACAAAATCTAACAATTTCATCATTCTTATCAGAGGATTTCTGACATTTCTAAACAGGAATGCACGGTACTAGAAAAAAGTTGGAAAACAAGTCAACTACGTGAAACTTTTGAGAAGCCAGGATGCAAAACCTGACCAAATTCTACTCCAGATAAAATGGTAAAGTACAACAGCAACAATTAGAAGAAAATTAGTAAAAATAAATTCACAGCATACATACACTGACTGATGAGCCCAAGAAGCCAGAGTTAGAGCCATTGGCATCAGGCAAGAATTGACCAAATTCAGACAGGAGATCTTCCTGATTTTGAAAGAGTTGAGCCACTTGTGAATAGACTTCTGCTTCAGTCAGTGGCTTTGATCCCGACATCACTCCACCCTGTAATTTAACAAGATATTACATACAACATTGGCATATCTGACTAATTAGCCCATCTACAAATTCAGTTGAAAATTCTGCTGAAAGCCTAGCAACAATTTTCAGAAACTTACCTCCTTCAGATTTCTTTGTTCCTTCTGGTATTTATGGAGAATTTCCAGGAATGCCTTGTAGATGTCTGGCTGGCCTTGAAAACGATTCTGTTAAATAGAGTGGAACTTACACATCATATAGAAAAAAACACATAGAAAAGAAAATTATAGTGATCTTAAGTGATTTAAAATTATGTACCTTGATTTTATTGACATAGTTAATAGCATGGTTAAATTCGACTGGCTGGCTAGGCTGCTGCGATTGGGATGCATGTTGTGGGGATGTTAATGGTTCTTGACCAGTACGTGATGGTTGATGATAGGAATGATGTACTGCTCCACCAGACTGGTTGCTGCTGCTTAATGGCTGACCCTATGTGTGACAAAAAAAAACGAAAAACCTATAACATCTTATGACAAAATAAAAAAAGTCAAACCAAAAAAAAAAAAGAATATCAACCCAAGAATACACCGACTAATGATTATGACTAAAACATACTGTCGACAAAACCACCAATAACCTGAACAAAATATCGTAGTCTAAAAGAAGAGTTACACGTCATAGCTGGAATTCTAAGCATAAAGATATAGCCTCATTAGTTTACAATAGCTGGACTAGGAAAAAGGTATAATACTGTAGTGTAGGATTATTTCTGAATTGATAAGTCTAATAATGTGATTCATAGCACCAAATGTAGATTTATGCATAATTAGTTATTTATTTGGTATTATCTGATCAAGGAGAAAAATTAATTTGATTAAAAAGGTGAAATTCAGTCACTTTCTCTTTATTGCTGTCATGATACCACAAGATCAATATGAATCAAGCACAAGACCATCTGAATTTTAGGATATATGCACAGGCAATATTAAAAAAAGCACCATCACCTTTTAGAAAAGCTAAAAAGATATCACTGATACAGTCAATTCCATTTTCTCAATTCCAAATAAGACTCTTTTTTACCATGAGTAGGTACTCCAAGTAGTTTATATTCCAAGTAGGATTGACATGGAAGAAATATTTCTGAATTAAAAAATAAAATGGTAAATAATTTTTTTTGTAGCAAACTTCAACTCCAAATTTATCAATTCCAATTCCCTTTTTAAATAAGCAATTCAATTTCCCATTTTGTTTAAATAATCAATTCTAGAACTGAATTGACCCCATGTCTGCACTGATAATATGTACTGGGCATTCTATTTACGAGATAAAAGATAGTGAAAAATCCTAATCTGGCACTTCAATATGACCATATCAGCTATCTTGAAAAATAAATGCGAAATAAAATTTCCATTTATATGAAAAAGAAAGAAAAAAGTACACATATCAGATTTTGGCAAAGGAACACCATATTTAGAGACAGAGAGTAAACATGAGAATGTTTACTATGACTAAAGTTTGTGTGCACACCAAAGATTTTGTGGGCTTTTCATCTGTTCTGTAAACTGTCCAGTATCAAACAATTTGAAAGAAAACCAATCAAATCTTCAATTTTTATGGCTGTAGCAAACTGTATTTACATTGTCCTGCTTTACAGTGAAAAAAGTGCAGGAAATAAAACATTGCTCAAAATGCATACAATATATCTTTAAACATGTAATGCTTAGACATCCTACACACACACACCCTTATACTTACACCACTGGTACCATGTGTAGCCTTCTGTGGAGACAATCCTGGAGATATAATCAAAGCCTGCTGACCAGGCTGAAGAACACTGATCATTTCATTAGCTTGAACTTCTATTTTATAACCTGGTGGCAAGAAAGTGTTGAATCCAACTATCAGATCAGGGTGGCCACGGAACAATGATGATACCCGATTAATGACACCAGGTGTATCAATTCTGGAAAGAAACGAATAAAACACACAGATTAGATTATATGCAAAAGAGGCAATGAAACATGGTGTTAAGGCCAACAAATCAGTAGTACTTACGTCTGGGACTTGAATTCCTTCATGATGTCCAGAAAGTCATTGTAGACTTGTGGCTGATTGCCAAACTGCAGTTTTACTTGATCAAGATAAGATAGGGCATCCTCCACCTTTAGCCTCTGGAACTGTTGCTGCTGCCCTTGAGCTAAATGTGCCTTTAAGATAAGATGATTATCACACAGTTAATGGAGTGACCGATTACTATATTTAGTGCTGGTTAGAAACTGGGAAATATGATTGAGGGTTGACTCCCAAAGGAAACATTCCCACAAACCTAGGTATTATTCCGATTCGAACACACAACCTCGATGTTTACAGTGCCATGCTCTAACTACTGGACAATTAGTCTCCCACACAGTTAGTAGAAAACATAATCAAGAATAGAACAGGATTCATAACACATGAGTCACGGGTAACTTGGACAATACGCACAATCCCTTTTTATAGGCACAATATATAACCACTAAAAGATTCTACGGTTATAAAATTATGTCGGAAAACAATACATGTCTGAAATATCCAAGAGCAAAACTAAACTGAAATAGCATGTAACTGTGATGTATATTGATTAGACAAGATGACTTATTATATCTGACATCTTCACAAAGTTAAAAAGTTCTATTCCAGAGAGAAAAGATATGAATATAACCGTTTTGGACTACATTGTTTTTATCTTAGTTCAACACTTTCTCAAATTTGTTTACTGTTACAATTGGTGCTGTTTGTTAGTTTTATGGAAGAATGACAGACATCTCACAACCTGGTAAACGAACATGTCTCAATTTCGGGTTGCTGATGTCCAAGTAATATTATGATTAATGATGAAAAATTACTGTGATTAACATAGAAATTCAGTTTGCCAGAGTTACATGACACTGGGAATACACATAAATATTAAGGTCTGATAGAAGCCGATTCTTCTACCAAAATGCTATTTATGTACATTGTAACATGTCATGAACACACTGCGAAAGAAATAATGTCAAATGTTACTATTTTACAGCCAGTTATGTGTACATGATAAGTAAAACAGACCAAAGGCAATCAAATAAACACTCTAGTCAGACTTAAGGTATTTGAACCTTTGTTGTATAGGTCTATGACCAATCACACTATCAGTCCAGCAATGGATGTGTCCATGAGATGAAGAAAAGCACTAACCATTTACAAAAGCATGTAACATTTGTAAACATAAATTCTAACAGCTGTCATCTGGTTAAACATTTATATGAAAAAAGTATGTCTCTTTTAATTTGCATACATTTAAGGATGTGAAAAGTCAGAATCATAACGTCTAAATAAAGAACTACATTGTGAATACAATTAGCAAACACCAGACATGGGGACATATACATTGTAAAGTATTTAATTACGAATAACTTGACCAATTCAAATTATGTTCAAATCTAAATGCATTTAAATACAAATAGTTTTAAAATGTAATAACAAAATTGTTGTTACCTCTTATACCATAAAAAGCCATATTTACTTCATGGTTGAGTATGTACAATTCAATTATCAAAATGTTACCAGGAACATATCATGTTGGTGGTAAAATACTTGAAAAAAATAATAATAGTTTAACCAAGTACTTTTAGTGGAAAAATATAAATAATTTATATTTTGGAAAGATCAAATACAATACAAATACTTGAAAAAAATTTGTTAACGATCACAGGAAAATGCGTCACCTTTAAATATTTTCAAATACAAATGTATTAGACCACATATCTGTCAAACACATCAAGCCTATTTGAGTGTTTTCCCAGGAAATCTCTGATATACTGAGATTTAGTCTCAAACTGGTGCCCGCTTACGGTGTATAAAGACAATCATGAAAGATGTAAAGAAATTGTATGCTCATTGGAAGAGGCCATCATGATGCCTTTATATTATGTTTATGAAGATGATAAAAACTACCACAACAAATCCATATTACCATTGTATTGTTTCACAATTATACATATATGACAGTTTGTGAGCATCATCTAATCTTAAATACCCGTGATAGTTACCTGCGTGTGAGCCTGGGCTTGGTGAACCTGCTGCTGGTGATGTGCCTGGTTTTGGATGTTGAGCTGTGCTGGAGGATGCATATTGGTGCTACCACCTGGAACTCTGCAAAATTTCAATTATGAAATTTATTTCATAATTTCCATAATAACACATTTACCATTTACAAATTGTCATTAAATATAAGAACTATTTATGTAACCAATGCTGATAAAATCTGTACCTAAGAAACTAGCTACAAGTAATGCCTTTACTTAATGCCTGATAACAAAACTTACTGAAACCCTTGTACACCCGGGTAATGTATACCCGTTTGGGAAGTCCCGTCTCCAGAAGTAAAACGTGGTACAGCCCCTGCAGATGGTGTTCCTGGTCGTATAGGGGCAGGGGTGTTACCAGGTAGGTAGGGGTGAGGGAATGCGTCACCACCACCACTTACTTTCCCTGGACTATTGTAATTCTGATCCTGTAATCGATAAAACATGATATTTGAACACAAACATACAGATGCCATTCCAAAATTTTAAGTAACAATAAGATAGTGCTGTCTAATGTAGTAAAATAATGGCATGTTAGATCAATATACTATCCTCCAAAGAATCTGCTCCTGGTATAACAATGCTTGAAGGTATCTAACAGTCCACAGTTATAAGGTTTTGTGTATACAGTGTCTCAAGTTAGTAAATTACAGGTGTGGATCTGAAATGTACACCTCCACTGGGTTACATTTGCTAAATCACTGGTGTCACCTGACATATGAGCTGGAGAAGTTTACAAACTTTATTTGAAAACTGGTTAAGATAACAAAAATGTACTATGTTATATTTCATCACGTTTGGGCATTATATGACTAAATAATAAATTTTAGTGCTGGCTACACAACAATCATCACTTTTGCTAAAGTAGAGTTCTATATTTCAGGTAACCAGAGAGGTATAGAAGAGTTCTGTTTCGAGCATGTTATATAAACCAGTTTAAATTCTCAACTTTTCTCAATTAGCTTTGCACTTTTTTCAATGAAAAGAAAATGTCAGAATACACTGACTGCAATATTTCATTAAGTTATCATAAAATGTGTTGCCATTTATTACTTCTACTATACATTAATGCATAAGGCGAGATTGTAATCCTAAGAAATATGTATCTTTTCCTACTCATCTTATACACAAAGAAAAACAATTCTGTTCATGTGATGCTCAATTTAAACACAAAATAGTTCAATATGCAAAATATTTATATAAGAAACCCAGCAAAGTAGTCAGAGTTTAACATAACAGAGAAACTTGTGCATGATTGGCAGAAATGTGCTGCCAAATTATAAGAATTGGCTAAGATGAAGAAATTTGTCATGGTCACACCATCATGCTGCTGATGAGGTTGCCCTTCAGAACTGGGTGCTCATAGATAGAGATGTGACACTTGCTCGGCAATACAGGTTCAGTCACAACCGATATTTCATGACCCTTTGTTCAAACAACAGCTGGCTACTGAACTAACTTCATTAGACTCCACAACCTCTTTCTGTGCATAAGCACCAAAATATCCACCTGATTTAGAGGATAATATCACATCATTCCATTACCAAACCAGTGATCAGAGAACACTATTACTTAACTGCTCAATGTAAAAAAAGTTGGGTTCAAAGATTTCAGTTCTGTCTTATCTTACATTCAAGTTAGGCAGTTTTCTGTGATAATGATTGATAAACTGACCTTGCTTATATACGAGATCGCCTTATACACAAGTATATATATGGACAAATGTGTTTCATCAATGAAATGATTAGTGCAAACTGGTAATAGATACTACTTAATATGTAAATTAGATATAGTTTTAATAAAATATGCTACCATACTAGCTCTAAAATAAAATCTAATAGTCGGGTCTTACTATCTGTAGCTAAAGGGAGAAAAATTATTAGAAATCTTTTAAGGGTATCTGAAGTGACAACAAAAATATAAACAAGGAATTTTTTTTTGTGATTGTAAACATGCAGACTTTATATTCTTTGAAATGATCAGCTGCCTGACTAATCACTCATATCTACTTTACTAATTTTTGTGATCCAAAAACACGTAACATGAACAATTTCCTTCCACAGCAGAACTTTTGCTCTAAATCAATCCCAAATAGCAGACAATTAAAGCTTGTCACTTGTCATTATTTGTGATGCCAGATCATTAAAAACATATTTGACAGAAATATGACCATCAATTAAAAAATCAAATGTATGTCTGACCCGATGCTAAATTATTACCACCAAAGAAATAAACAGATTGGGGTATAAGATTTAACACACATGGGTAATGAAAATAACAAGCCAAAGTAAGATCTGGGAGTACATGTATATAATTAGTAATCTTAAGGGAATACTTAGTTCTATAAGAATAAAGGACTTAAATATACTGATTAATTTATCAACATTTCTCTGTCTCTTGATAATAACCAGCTGCAATATTAACAATCATGATATCTTACTGAAAACTGGCAAAATGTTCATCAACTTATATCACTGCCATATAAATATATAATGTAAAGTCATATTTAAAAACCTATAGCTGTTGGTGTTCATTAATTTAAATGGCTTAATTTGTGAGGAAGTCCCTACCATTAACCATATTACTTCATATCTAACAATTACCTGGTTTTCAGGGCCTCGTTGCATCATCCCAAGAGACACATGCTAAACAAAAACAGTGGTGAATTGGAATATTTATCTTTCCAGCAGAATCTGAAAGTAAAACATAACAATTTTGTATTTTATTGGACAGTTCACACACGGTTAATACATATTTTAACTTTAGGAAACCTTAAGACTATAAAGAAGAGTAGAAATTCTACAGGAATAAACAATCTTTTAAACAACTGCTAATTATACAATTATTTGTCATTGCTCATCTGTAATTACTCTGATAGCATATCCCTAGTTTGCATCATCAACATTCGCCAACGTAACACAGCCTCTCCAGTATGGAAAAATGTGTGCCCGGTTTCACTTCTTTCTTCCAGGTTCTCACTTACATGTAAGCCTAACTCACATTTGGGAATAAGTGCCCCAAACTTCTTGGGGCAGCAGCAAGATAAAGTCCCAAATTTTCTTCCAACCATAATAACCACAACATCACATTCTGCGATGTCAACCTTCACTGAGGGTAATTTTGACATTTTAAGTAGAATAAACAGCATCATGAAGTAAACCAACAAACCAGACATGATTTAGACTCAAACAGTCCGAGACTAGGCCTACTCAATCAGCTAACAATTGCACTCTTATATTAACACTTATTAAACAGACATTACCACCATAGCAACAAGTTTGAAAGTATCTTTCTTTGGACCAGTAGTTTAGAAACCATTTTACTACATCAGCATATACTGATCAACAAAATAAAGCTGTGCATACCCACAATGTTCATCAAATACTGTAAACAGTTTTGCCAGACAGCTCTCTGTTTCCCAGGGAAATCTGACAGTACAAAATGTGAAACACTCTCCTTTTCAAGAAAAGTATACAACTGGGTGACAAGGCCGAAAGCCAAAGATACACAAGCATTGTCATTGTAAACATGGACACAACATTTCTATACAGAGATGGAAACTTTTAGCACAAAACCAACAAAAATATAGTAAATGAACTGAAATGCTGCAGCCAATGAACTCTTCCAAGTAGGTAAACACCTGCCAGCAATAACCTTCAATCAAATATGTTATCTGCCATAAAAATGAAATGCTCAGACTTGGGACCACCTCCAGTGGTGCCTAAATGGCCCGAAAGAACAGAACTTCCTAAGACGAACTGTGACGGATATAAATCATCAGCCTCCGATATTACAGCGTTAACCAGGTCGATTTTTATCCATCTTACCTACCGAGTCGGCGAGGACGAGGTAACTGTCTACTTACGGGCGAGCGGCGCCTCGTACTTCGTAGCCTACGAGTATGCGTGTTGTTGTCAGTCGGCGTGTACGTACGCATAAACAACACAATCTTCCATTAGCTATACAACACTGAGTGGTGAAATCCTAACAGCCATCCTCACAATCGCCAACTTAAGCAGCTTGCGGTAACGCTGGCCGAAGAAAACCAACCGAACAGCTCGAGCACTCGTTAGCTGTTTTCAAATCTTTCGCCATAAACGCCAAAACAGCGCTGGGCGCACGCACAAGACGGCGATGTTCGCGGAGCATGAAGGCAACAAACCATTCAACGTGCTGTCATCGAACGTCCCCGGGATATCGCCGAAACAATCCCAACCGTGCGCTGTCTGTCTCGCACAAAACCGAGAATATGGCGCTATTACTCGAATGACCCACCAGCTTCTATCGGCTCAGACGAATCAACATGGCTTCCTCCAAAATAAACCAATGCCAACGCCCCCGCGCGGCCAACGAATCGACTCGTCCTAATGTACACAAACAACAACAACCAGAATCGTCGACTCTTTTACATTCAAACAAAGAGTGCTCTCCAACTCTCCGGGCCTCAGACTGGTAATGAGAGAACATTTCTTCGGCGTAGATATTTGCGTTTAATAGAAAAATTCGCGAAAATTGCCCTCAGACTCTAGCGGGATTCCTGGCGCGTCGACAAAACGACAACCAAGAGGAAGATTCCTACTTGGACTCGTCCACTAAACAAACCACACCGCCAAAAGTCGTACACCATTTCCAGCCGATCAAGGACGAGGAAATTACGAAAAAGGGTTAAGAACCTACTTTGCGGTGTTTATGCTGTATCAGTAACATATTCTTCTATACAAATCCGAACAAAACCGTCTACAACTTCAAGGCGCAATATACTGCCCTCCGATAGTAGTAACGTCCATCTTGTGCTGACGTTTGAAATGGTAGCATTATATCCCAGTTGCCCCAAAACCAAGCATTCGGAATTCACCCATTTGAACAAAATCAACATATATTATCCACTCTAACTATCAAACCTGAGAAATTAGCTGATAACATGCTCGCAAGCACAATATAGGAATTTCAGTACCTGGGGTACACAGGTTGGACGAGTCCACTTGTCAGGAAACTTGTTTATATTCCATACCATTTATAGCGGAATTTCTTTCTTCCCAAAATACTATACATATACAACCGAAAGCTCACAACATCTTGCACCTTATACCACATAGAAAACAAAAATTTAATACGATATAAACCGGTACCAACACATTGAATGAACCTTTCGATAGCTGGGTTGTTTCATTTTCAGACGACAACACTGACCTAAATCAGCTGTTCGGTTGAATACCGTTGTTAATGTGGATGCCACCAATTTAATTTCGCATAATAATTTACAGATACCTTCAAGGATGCTTACTCAATGTAATTTGACTTACCTTGTTATACGCGGATTCTCGATGATACGGATAAAGACGGATTTCAACCGCACACATCGAAACTAGGGGCTTTCTTTCGTATGCGGATTCCCCACGTTATTACGTCAAAGGTTGAGGTAGCTGCCAGCCAATCATAAAGCAGAAAATAAGGCCACCAGTTTTGCCGGGTCGTGTTGTGACCACGTGACAAGGTAAACGCGACCATTCAACATTTGTCTTGCAATGTTTTGTTGTAGGAACATACCAATTTTTTCTAGACATATGCGTTCGGAGTGACGTATGAATGTACCGGCTTTTTTACTTTGATTAGTATCGGAGATAAAAGATTTCTACCAACAATTTAGAGCATACTATGACTTATTTGAATGACTGGAAAAAATCTCACCACTTGACTCTTGTCTTAATAAACTAGACCTAGATCTAATGTCTAATCATAATGAACTAAGTATTTTAATCGAATTGATATTTCTAAGAGAAAATAGACTAGACATTCGAGTCGTGTTCTCGTCAGCCATGTTATGTACGGTGAACCATATTTGACAATATGATTACAAAATCTAACAAATTTGCTGTGTTAAAGTTAGTCTAATTAGATGTTTTCAACACAATATTTTTGAATATAGAGTTCTAGTGTCACTGTTACCAGCTGTGCTACTACTGCATCGAGTGTCCACCACTGACTGTAGAGTCTACAGTCAAGTTAATATAAAATAAGTTATTAGATTACTGTTTTTGCATTTCATATTCCTAATTTATCTCAGATCAGAATAGTTAAAATATCACTGAAACCACATGCATCATACAGCAGTCAACCATTTGAACATCAGAATGTCATGATTTTTAATATTGTGCAATATATATCAAGTTATACACCAACACGTATACTTGTTCTAAAGTGCACAACACTGATCAATGGACAGTTCAACTTACAATTAATGCCCTATTTAAATTTCAGCTGAGAAAAATTCTTTGAGATTTGTGATTATTACAGCTACTGATCACATGCTATTTTTAAGGTGTGTTGCACTATATACATCACATTTGAAATGCATTAAATTTGAGATCCCATTAGAAAAAGTAAATATCAAATATTCTGCTTTACTCTACAGAGTTGACAGGCATAAATCCAATCTCCTGAAACCACTCATATATATATATATATATATATATATATACAGAATACACAAATAATATTATCCTGAAATAATTGGAAATGGAGTTCACAAAATTAGTCTTAAGATGTTCTTCAGTCTGCATGCAATAACACAGTTATCCATAGCATATGGGACAAGTAGAGTGGTTTTCTATAAGTCCAGTTAACCTGGGTCTGGATGGGCCCAAAGTTGGGGGGAATTCTCTCAATTGAGGTTAAACTGGATAGAAGATGGAGCAATGTAATGGCTAGACCACACAGACTAGTGTGCCACAATCCTAGCATATATATAGACTTAAGAAGTAGGGATTGACAGGGAGTTGAAGATTCTTGGAGTGGAATATTGAAGGATGACATGAATCAGCAGTGATAATATGATTAGAGTATGTAAATTGTCTGTAAGTGAATAGTTTGTTTAATATTGGCATGTATATAAAACACCTGGTACATATGACTAAGGGAGGCGGCACCCAGAAAGATTCCACAAACACAGTTAACCAGTTTTGACCATAAATTTGTTCTGTTATTGGAGTAGCCCATGTTGTCTATGAAAATATAATTGGCTCAACCATAAGGTCTCAGGTTTTTGGGTGGGTGGGGGGGTCTTTGCAAGGGGGAAGAGATTATGCAAAAAATGGAAATCCGATAATGTTTAGATGTCTTCTGAAGCACGACAAAATAAAAAAAAATTCAAGTGTATAATGTATATAAATACTGAAAAGTAGACATTCCCATAAAGAGCAACCCATGATATAAGACTTGGTAATTGGTTCAGTGTATATACAGATTGTAAAGATTATTGGGGGTTACTCAATTTGTCACTAGAAACATGAATGTGTCCCCAGTCATAATGTGATATATTATGCATTATTTCACTAAAATATTTAATAATCAGACTGAACAATTATTTTGAAGTGCATATTTATGAGAAAGAAACAATGATGTTTAAAATATTTAGTACCTCATGTGAATCTAGATCAGTTAGTCAAAACGGTTGGCCTTGAACAATTGTCTACAGTGTTCTTTAATGAACATATCTGCAATTTGTTTAGAATCAATGTGTTTAATGTAATGTATTTTCATTAATGTCAGCCATCCGGCTCCTGAAATGGCTTTTGATTAGCCTCAACACAGAGAAACTATACGCTCTGCTTCTGCAGATGTGCTATGCAGGATTTCATTGAAGTATCAGGTAAATCTGCTTTATCAGATTGCCTGGACCACATATTGAACCATCTGGACACTTCGTTATCTAATGACCTCGGAGTTGGCAGGTCTTCATGCCATGATTCAAATTTCTCTGGGGAGGCATCCCAAGTTTGACCATTAAAGATGGTATTAGGCTCAGCAAAGCACTTAGTGGCTGGCGGTTGTCTCCAGAGAAATGGTCCTGTACCTGATGCAGTAAGATATTAATAAAAGGAATGCCAATTGATCTCTTGTAATAAAGAAGAGGTGTGTCCGCAGGTATATTCGACCTAGTACACTGAACCCTTGGCATTTCCTCTTAAGTACCTATATATGAAGCCAGCTGCTTTGCTTCTTCGTACCATCTCTGGAATTCTACACCAATATCATCCCTCAAACATTGAATCTCTGATTTGATATTGTCAGTCGTTGTGTACACTTCAAAGACGTCAATATATCTTCTTTGTAGTTTATTTACAAACCTTTCAAATAATCCAAACAATTCTTCAATACTGTCAAGCCAACAATAGCTCCAAAACTCTGCATACTACTTTTCAAACCATGAGCTGTAGTCTTGATATCGCTATCCCAATTCCAACGACTTCATTAATCTCTGGATAAACATGTGGAGTAACCATAGCATCAAGGCAAGTGACCTCGTGTTCATAAAGCTCACCAAATGTTTCCAAACAAGAATGTCTTTCAACCCAGCGTGTCTTGCACAAACAAAAAGTTGTCAAATCATTGTACTTGCGAACTTATTATTTAACAGACAAATCACAATTATACTTTATTTTATACTAAGTATAATTGTGATTAGTCTGTTAAATAACAATGCTATCAGACACACCTTACACAATACTCGATGTGTGGTTATTAAGTATGACAAATTCGCAGTACTACTAGTAGTTATTATGTCGCCAAATGGTATATTGCAGTTAAAGATGGGTGATCACTACTAGAGGTGGTGACCCCGTAGATCCGATTTGATCAAGATCCATCGACAACAAGATCAGGATTGGGTATGGCGAGCGAGCCTTATCTGAGTTAGAATTCGACTCGTATCCGTGTTTGTGGCACGTTTTACTTGGGAGGAGCGAGGTGTCTTCATCAGCCATAAGTTCCAGGTGTGACCAGTGATCTGACTAAAAAAAAACATTCGCCGGTTATTACAACATTGCGGAGCTCCTCACTGACTAGGTTTCCCGGGATCCGACACCCTTTTGGTGCTTGGTATATATATATATATATATATATATAACCGAGTTCTGATAGTCTTGTCATTCAGTAATGTGTATCCAGGTCGGAATACTGCTATTAATATATTATAATCCATCTTGGCCATGAACCAATACGTCTGAGAGTGGAGACTGTATTTCACAGATGCAGGCAGACGTCTGATATCATCTTGTTAGTTGTCTGGCTCTGATGCTGGCCGTTTCAAATAAGAAGATCCATTGACAGGTTTAGGTTGATGTACGCGCGTACGTAGACGGGCAATCATGCAGTACACTATATATACTGTTTACATCGGCAGGTCTGCTGCTTCTTCATAGTGGCCATATTTAATCATAACTAGTTTAAACATTAATACTTTATTTTTCATTGCAAATGAACAATTAAAAACCATATTTAATTGGTTCTATGCCAACAAGCTGTCTCAATGAAAGTAAAACAAAATACATAGTCACTCGGGCATCTCACATAAAACCTGATTTGACTACATTAAATATCTCAATAAATGGCACACAGTTAAATCGCATTGAGAATGATCGCAATGAAAAGTTTAGTAAATTTCTTGGCATACGTATAGATGAATATTTAACTTGGAAACATCATATTAATCATATTTTTAGAAAAGTCTCTCGTGCTCTATTTTCCCTAATGTAAGTGAAGCGTGGGTTGCCCTCTGACTGTCTGCAAACACTATATTATGCATTGGCACATTCCCATTTTACTTACAGCATAATAGCTTGGGGAAATTCAAATTTAAAATCATTATTTACATTGCAGAAACGGGCGATTCGGCTAATACATAATACACCATATAATGGTCACACTGACCCAAGGCTCAAGTCATCAGGAATACTAAAAATTATTGATTTATTTATCTACCAATCACTTATATTTATGTACGATTATCTATCCAGCAGACTCCCATCATCATTCAATGGAATATTCAACTCAAACTGTGACAGACCAAATGGTCGAGCAACGAGACAATCCACACTATTTTATACTCCTCGGTGTCATTTAGCTTTTGCTCGAAAGCTACCTCTATATTTCTTACCACATCCCTGGAAAAGTATAATTAAGTCTGATACTTTAACTCGAGGATATTTTAAACGCCAGATAAAAGATTACATTTTGAATAAATATCAGAGTTATGTACAATGTGATTATGATAGATGTTTGAAGTGTCATCGTCATTAGCTTGTGTCTTATGCGTTGGACTATTTTCCTTATTGGTGTATGCTTTAAATATGTTTACATCGTCAGTGATTAAGCAGCGTATGACATTGTTTTTGTTTATTTGATTTATGTTTTCATTATATTTCATCATGTTTTATTACACTTGTCATATATTTACAAATGTCATATAAAAGCATCATTGACATTTCATATGCTCACGCTTCCTCGACTGACCTCGCCTAAGTACAAAAAAATTAATAAACATCTGTGAATGGTTTAATGGAAAAAATGACTGTTTCGACCCATCGAGCCCCCCTTCCTCGTCTCTCTCTCGTGCGCATACCGACGGCTGGCTGCTGCAACAGAATACGTTTCTTACACTATTAAATTATTATATGATTAAATATGAATATATGTGTACGTAGATTGGAAATTCATTCATTCATTCATAATAATAAAGTAGGTATATTACATTTCTCTTACTGAATGGAGTTATACAAAGGTGCTGTAGAGTCAAATTATATAATATAATATGGCGGACATAAAGATATTTGCATAGGTTATAAAATGGATATGCTAGCTGTCTAGGAGATAGCCAATGTGGTTTTTGTAGAATTGCGGAAATATGATAATATTTATAGTTATGGTAGCTACACCATTCTTTAAATCTGATGACGTTATAATCAGACATGGTCTATAACGGAGTTATAATAATACAACTAAAAACGGAAATACCACAATAATGGGTGATTCTTATACACACAGGCGCGCGCGCGCACACACGCATACACACAAACAGTATATATCTATACATGTTTGAACGAATGTATAGAATAAGTTATATATTTGTCGTAGGAGGAAATATTTTTCAAATTAATTAACTTCAATCATAATTAAATTTGATTATCAATTTGGGTGGTCATCGGTGATTCATGTATAAGGATAATATGTTTATTTCTTGACCAACTAATAACCATCAGATAAAGACTGTTACTTAATCCTTCTTTTGGAAATCACCTGCCAACGAAGCATATTCGGTCCCATAGTGAACCTCTGCGGGATTCCCGAGTCTGACCCCAAATTGACTAAGAATCCGGCGCAGGGAATGGGGTTCATTACAGCCATCACCTCGTAGTTCTTAGAATGTCATGCGTATGTGAATGTTCTCATTTTTATTGAAAGTCCTCTAGCTGTTTGTTTTTATTTGGTGTTTGTAAGTGGTCTGAGAGGGGGGGGAGAGAGAAAGAAATGCATCTTTTTAATCACTGAAAGTACAAATAAAAGATCTATAGTCAGTAAATGTAGCAGATTCAGAGGTGTCAATACACGCGGGTCCAGCTACCAGTAAAATATTAATAATTAGACTTAAGTATTTAAAATATACCATATCATAATAACAGTAACACGTACATTATATGTGTATGGTAGGCTATTGCTACATAGAAAACCCACAAAGCAAAATAGAGATGTTTCTATACCATGACTTTTTGTAGTTCACCAGACTTCATTCTCGAAAGAGAATTAAGGTGCGGATGTTGTACAAACTGTCAGAGAGACGATATAAGGTTATTAATTAGCCTTCAATTTGTCTAATATTATGCTCGTTTTGTGTTTCTTAAAAATACTCATCAAATTAACAACGTACGTGTCACTGTCTTAATTGTTTCATGGGAAAGATGGAATAAAAACACAATTTTATATTTTTAGCTTGTTCTGCCACGCGTGCACACACTCGCGCGCGCGCGCGTATATACACACTATATAGGATCAACCAAAGTGAAGAACAACGTCCCTTTTGAAAATATCAATTGAACTAATCCCATATCCTACGCTACAGAAGCAAATTAATAATACAAGATAAAATACCAGTCAATAAACATGCAGATCAATAAAACCTATTAATTAATATGCAATTATTCTCATGTGGCAGTGTCTTATAATTATTGTTTATATCAATAAATGAATACCGGAAATATGTGGGCTATAGCTCACCATGTTTAGGACCCATTGGATAATTTTACATTTTATTATTAAATAAATATATTAATTATTATATAAAAAATTCCTGCCATTTTAAAAACTATTTTTACCCGTGTCATAGCTAAATGTATATACCTATGATTGTGAACCGTGCAACGTACGTTGTTTTTCTCGAGAGAACCCCGTGTTTAATCAGTACCACCCAGACTGGCTGGGTTAACCATTTTAACTTCAATCACCATTATTTCTTAATGGATATTGTTTTACTGAAGCAATAAACATATATGATATGTTCTACATCACTGTTGTTTACATCATTTAATGAAAACTTTATCACCAGCTATAATTAACCGGTGAAACACAGTTTACTTGTATCATTTGTTTTGCATTAAATTGTGTCGTGAAACGCTTATAAATACATGTAGATAATAATATGATCGTAATATGGAACGTGATCGCTTTTATATATATATATATATATATATATATATTTGATTTACACAAAATTTAAAAAAATCAATATATACGATGAAGAATATACAGGTGACAAGACACTATCACGCTTAACACAATTTAACTGTTACATGTCTGAAACAAAATTAACTTAATTGCTGTATTATCCGGAGAACAAAAACTTCAGATTAAAATCTGTTTACAACTTGACTATTTAGTGGAATACATTTAACAAAACCTTTGTCAAAGGCCACTATATACTAGTATATATATATATATATATAGTGTGTGTGTGTGTGCGCGCGCGCGTTTGTGTGTAAAAGAGTTATTCATATATGCTTCTGTATTGTTTTCTGATATGATCGAACCGTAGATAAAAACCAACACGCAAGGTGTTCTCGTAGAAATTTTAATTATCAAATTAGTATTACCTAAAATAGTAAATTTAGGCTGACCATATTATATAATATGTTATATGGCATATAATATACGTAATATAGACATTTGGATTCATCATATTATATTTTGTATATTGAATACATGGCTAATACTTTTATTATAGTATGAACGTCACTTAATATAAAAATAGAAACTCTGGAATAAATACTAATATAGTAATTAAGACTAGATTTACCAATAATTAATAGGTCTATATCATTCTCTATACCGAAACCTAGCAAAACCCATCTACTTTCATTGGCTGAGCTAAATGGGTTAATTAATCTAGGTTAAATGTCAACCGTACAGACTGCCAATGGGAGACATGAACGTCTGTATACATGTAGGCCTAGAAGATTTATTTATTTGTTTTGCTATGTCACTATGTGATACTTGTAGCTGTATGGTATCTGTGACCGTTCGAGGTGATGTTTTGGGGCTGTATCAGGGTTAAATTTACATATAAAATTAGACTATTCACTATCTTATATATCAAACAGATTATCCTTGTCTAACATACTCCTGGACTGCCACTTAAAGTTTTTTCAGCTTGAGGTGAATCACATTAATTAAAGACACGGTACACTTCTACTGTCAATTATTTAAAGCGTATCTCGGAAATGGAACAACGGGTACTATTTACCTGTGATATTAAATTTGATGTGTGTGTGTGAGATTGACAATTTTCTGGATAAGACACACCTCTAATCTTTGCCGGCAAACTCGTCCATGAAGTGAAAGCTCTTATACTAAATAAAGGTATAATCATCTTATGACCTGAGCTTAGACACATCTATATATAGGTACCTGGAGTAGTAATCTGAGAGTTCGGGATTCCCTCTTGAGTAACATTGAAACATCACACTGGACACACAAGAGTTGAGTTGTTTAGCATCTGACAAGGGAAACAAATCCCACACAAAGATAGGCACGATCAGGATTCTAATCCAAAGCTTGGATGTTTACAACACAGTGCTCTGCCATTCCGACATCGGTGTGCTCCTTGGACTTTGTAGCGGTATCTGGCCAGTCATATCGTGCACCTCTTCCAGTTGCTGGATGCAAAAGCTCTCAAATTACTGTCTTTTACAGTAAATTGTCTGGATACATTATTCCTCATCTCCAGTGGAAGTTTCCTGCGGATTCTCCTCTTAGGCTGCTTTGAAATAGTAACACAAACAAGGATCTGATTGTTGATGGTGTAACCAACGGAGGTTGACTCTTGTTTCTTTTCTTGGTCACCTTTCATCTGATCCTGAAGTCATCCAGTACTTGATTAGTTCTTGAGGTCGTTGTTATAGATAAAAAATAGGGATGATCCTAGGATGACCCCTCGGGGTAGACCTGATCTGACTAATCCTGTACAGGATTGTTCATCTTAGCCTACCATCTTTCTGTTCTTGATTAAGTGATCTTTTGGTCTTGCATCTGATCAAAGATATCGAGGAACATCTCATATTTAGTTTAATAGTAACCAGTACACCCCACTTTGCTGACTATACATTCAACTATTTCTGGATGGCTGCTCTCTGTAAGCACCCCGTGATCATTGACGTTTCCTTCGCTATAAGGAAAACAATGCAGAACTAGTCATTGAGGTTTGCATTACCCTAGATGCTTTCACACTGAAGGCTAGTCTGTTTGTCGATAGAGGATACTACAGACCAGCTGTCTTCAATGTTTTCTTCTAGACTCATTTTTAGAAGGTTTTTGTGGTTGTGCCTTTGGCAGTGATATTTTAAGCAGACTTCTGCTAGACCAATCAGGTAATCTTTCGGGTCACCTTCCAGATGGTCTTAAAACATGCCAAGTCTATTGGCCTTATAGGATACTGTTTATTCAACTTACACAAATCACCCATTTGGTCTAACTGGTAGATCATTACCGCCAGAGTTCGAATCTTAGCATGGGCATATCTGAAGGGTGTTTCATTTTTGATTTCACTTCATTATTTTTGGAGGTCGCTCAGCCAATTTAGCCTACCATGTGCACAAAAGTATTTGTCTACAATATTTTTGTTACTACCTGTATATGGTTATGCAGAATATTGAGACGATATAAATTAAAATACCATGGCACAAGACGTCAGTACCCTAAAATGGAATATTTCTCTTCCGAGTTACTGTAAAAATCTCCAAAACTGTCGAGATTTTTGTTTTGTAAAATAACTCGAAAAAATTTAATTTATTTTTAAAATTTGGCCATATTTCAAGATTGATGGCAGCCCTGACTAATTCCCCCCTCCCCCCCCTACAAGATATGGGTTGCATCACCAAACTTAGTACTTTCAACAAATCTCATTTTATGTTGTTTCTCATCTTTAGGCTTTATGAAACTGTATAATTTTTTACTTCATGTATTAATATATAATATGCTGCAGCAAATTCAGGTGAATGTATGGGGGGTGTTAACATCTGTAAAATTCTGGGCTGTGGTGAATTTACATTAAGTAACATTACATATTTATCTTTAACAGATCTGCCAACTGACAGCCCCCCCCCCTTTTTAGATTTGTAGTTCGGATTGAATGGGAAAAACGATTCACCCCCCTTTTCAGCCCACTAAATCTAATTATTTATAAAAGGTATATGTGTGTATGCACACATTAATTAAACATATCCTGCTCCAAAGTGGAATATTTGTCCTATAACAAATAACGCAAGCTGACTACATTTCTGAACACAGTTTAGTTTTCAGCATCGAAATAATAAACATTTTCTTATTCTAGTAAAAGCAAACTTTAAATTAAAAGTACCACACAACTTCTGATTTGTTGTGTTCTACCTATTAGCTGGACAATGTTGTGAACTAATGTCAGTGTTACATCGAGTACACAAATAAAACAGCAAAATATTTAAAATCCTTAGTTTGTTTTATTAAAATTATCACAGAAGTGAAGCTGTAAATCAGTAATGACCCCAATAACAGTCTGGACGTATAGCATCAACAATATTTAAGCAGATTATGATACCCAGGTTGTAGTATCCGGTACTGTTGTAGATCTGGGTACATTATATAATGATGACAACCTTCAGAAAAGCTGTCAAAATGAACATGCATTCAATTTCCATTGGCGAATCACTCTGAACTACAGTACACCCTATTGGAATAGAATAACAGTAAATACAGTAACTGGCAACACAAATTATAATATTTTTGGTATTTATGAACCAGTGGGCAGATTCTCAAGCACAGAATCTATTCTCCAAACATCATAGGTGTTGATAATCAGTGTTCATTTACAACTAAATGGCAAGGACAGGGACATGTTAATTCATTATTTCCATAATAGGTGTTCAATACCAAACTGTTTTAATACTAACGTAATTATTCCCATTCATGCTAGGGGTGCATATTATGTTAAAATGTGAAACTATGTCATATAAAGACATAACCAATTATCCAAACAAGTGATACCTAACATCAAGTACCACATCTTATTTTAGCTATTAAGCCAGATAATACACTTAAGAGTTAACAAATTCCACAGATAAATGACTTGTGTAAATGCAGTATATGAGCTCAGAATATGTTTTAATTATCTTTTATATGTAAAACACCTTAGAGCAATTCATTTCGAATAAGGTGCTATATAAAATACTACTATTATCTAATTTAAGTTTGCACAGATGCTGCTTAATTTTTTAACCATGTTTAATATGGAAAATAATTCTTTGGGTGTAAGATGGGTCAGAATCTAAATTATGTTTCACATGCAAAAATAACATTTTTCATTCAACTAATTTTTTACAACAAACTAATGTTTCCTTGTTGCAGTGGTAATCAGATATGGGGCCAATTACATTATGATTTTGATTGACAATTCTGGAACTGACTCTTAAACAAAATGGAATGGCTAAACTTGGAATTGAATCCACAATATATTTAATTTTTGTATACCAATTAATAAAAATCAATATCCTGCACACGAAAACAGATAACTGATAAATATGAGATGGGATTGACCCCAATGTCTTGTGGTAGCATACATACTTGCGTAAATTAATCATTTGTTCTAAATCCTACTTAGAAGCTATGAAAAAAAAACATTTCTTTAAATGAGTTTTTAAAATAAAACAATTATCCAATAAATTCATAACACTATCTGGAAGATTACTTATATTTGTATCTAAGATAATACCCCAATGACATCATATCATCTGGAAATGAAATATGATAAACAAATATCATATAGCTTCCAATAGAGACATACTGTTTAACATGTATGCGTCCCTACTCATGTCTGTATTTTAATCTTATACTTATTTGTATTTTATTTTATTATTTATCAGGAGAGTGCTTTAATATAAGGATCACGATTTGGACATTTCCCTTTCAATTTTGTAGTAGTTTGTGTTTATTAGTTATAACTATATTATATTAAATAAGTACAAATGTAATTCAATATAAAGGAAGCATGCATTATCAGAGAAAGTCTGATACACCATTTTCCAGGACATCCAAGGTCATTCCTGATAACATGTCCACTTCTCTTAAACAAGAAGTCACAAACATGTGTCCTTTTTCCACAGGATACGCCTAACAACATGGCCATCTTCCATTATAAATATGGAAGCTTTCGGGTGTAAATAGCCATACACTAACTAATATCACTTAGAAAATTATTGGATGTCAATTCAAAGCTTTAGGATCCATTGGGAACTATATGGTGACTAATGCAGAAAGGATTTTATTATGTGATTAAAGTGGGTTATGTCAGTTATATTATGCCCACACAATACAAAACGGTACATTAGTTACAATTAGAAATATGTTAGTTTGTTGCTTAGAAAGCTATCAAGCACTACACCTGAATACTTAACTTTTGGATTAATGTAATTCTATTATTTGTGTTACGACTGACCCTTTCATATATGTTAACACACGTAGAGTGTATAATAGAAATCACTGGAAGTGTAAACAATTTGTTGAATCTGCTTTTATGACTCTTAGCTAGCAAAAAAAGAACATTCTACCAATTTCCAAACATCATATCTATTTTCATTACCATGTAAATTATATAAATCTTTGCTTCATACACCCTTCTGTAAGTCAGTTAATGGACAGACAGCAAACAAAAATATATAAAAAATATAAAATTTATGTTACTATATCGATGAAACTATCTAGTGTATTTATAATGTGAGGTTTACACCTGAGGACCAATTAATAGTAAATTAAACACCAACCTTCATCACCATAGTTAACTAAGTACAAACATGTTTGGAAAATAATCATATAGCCAGCACCAAATTGCTACTTATTTTGATATGAACAGTCAATAAACTTGCTACAAATAATATTCATATGAACATTACATGGAACAAATATCTCAGTCTTCTTCATGGTAGAATATATATATATATATATATATATATATATATATATGTAATCTTGTGAAATTATGTAGGTGCTTATTTCAAAGTTCAACTTTCATGCCACTTTTTGTTTTCTCCGTCTTCTTTTTTGGCTTCTTTGTTGTATCATTATCAACTGGATCCTGTGTCAATCAAATACAATTGAAGATTGTATGTTAACTTCTACTCCAACAATTAATTATAAACAACATGAAAAAATTATTTCCAGTTATAGCTACCTTGCATTCCACTTGCAGGTCCCAAATTAAAATTCTATTGCAACAACAATAATAATAATAATGATTAAAAGTATGGCCAATAACTGTTCATGAAAATAGATCAAAAGATAACATAGCCACTTTACTATGTAAGTCCATGGTGCTAGTATGGTGCCTGCAACTGAACTAAAAGTGGATGAAATTTAGTTGTTAGTTTCAATGGTTAAAGTGGCAGAATATATAATTTTCTGTATATACAAAGGCCATATGCAATAGCCTGATCTCTCCATATGAGTGGTGAGGATTTAGTTTTGTATGTGAACATGCACAATATGCAAACAGGTCATTCAGCCATAAATAAATTACTGAAAATCCAGTAGGAGCGAAATATTTACTCTCTCAACGCTGCACATTTCTATGAATTGTGAATCAGGGCGAGAGTATCAAAATACCTCTTTATCAACACTGAACTATATTAACAACAGTGTATGTACTTAATGCAGCTCTTTAAACTGATGACCAATTACTTTATCAGTACAGCCTAATGATAATAATGAAGCTGTTATAAAATATGTATTTAGAAATTTAAAAAATAATTACATTATAGATCTAGTACATTATACCATACACCAACTCTAGTGAGTGGCAATGATAATTTCATGAATACTGAATACTCAAACTAGATGTACGAATAACTATTCATATCAGGAATGATTTGATAAATGTATCTGCTGATAAGTTTTTGTAAATAGCAAGTTTAATAGTTACTTTGTACAGTGGTGATCCCTTTCCATAATAATCTTTGCCTTCTATTGTAACTACTTCACATCTGTCTTGTTGAACCAAAAAGTTTTTTATTTCCCATGCCTTTGAGCCATCCTTTAACATCAACAAAACTCTGTTACTTCCAACTATATACCTGAAATGATAATTAGTAAATTTTATAATTCACAATGATGTTAAAAATATGAAAGGATGCTGAGAAATATGACAAGTAAGATATTACTGGTTATGATTAACAAAACCACTTATAAACAGGAGACATTAACTAATGATTAAATAAGTGTGTGTGTGTGTGTGTGTGTGTCTGTGAAGAACTCTTACAAAATGCTACATATCTATTTTCATTGTTTTCAGAAAATTAAAATTTCTTTTTAATATCAAGCTAAAAAAAGATTTTGGGGATTAAATATTTTCTTCAAACTGCTATAAATTATAGGCAACATCAAGTATCTTAGATAGGGTCAGAAAGATAACTTCATTAACATGTTAACATAATTCTATCATAAATTTTCATTATTATTATAAAATTCTTTCATTAGCATTATCAGTCTTTCATTAAAATTACTATTATGACTAACATGGGGAAAACACAATTTAAAACAAAACCAATATTAATTTATTAAATCATTCATGTTACTCATACACAAATAATAAATACAGTGAGTCTACCCTTACTGATTTTTATATGAGAATAACCAACTGCATCTACTCGTACACTAGCACATACAGAAATCAGTGTGAAGATGATCCCATCCTGTGGATCAACTGATGAGTGGCTTCAGTTCACTCTTAATATGTGATAAATTAATATCAAAACATGTGGGAACCAAATTTTGTAATGGATCTTGTTATCAAACTTCACTAACAAACCTGCCACTGTAATTATCATTATTAAATCAGTAATCAGAAATTTGAATTAATGTTAAAAAAATTCATATTAACTATTCTTCTGCTTTGATTTCCATATAATTTAATTTATATCAAGAAATGACTATTATTACAGTTCATTTCCCTCTCTTTGTTGGTAAATTTTATCACCAGTAATGATCTAACAGATTTAGTTGATTCATTATTTTCATTATGGACCTTTCACTATCAGGTCAATTAAGATATTCATTATGATCTCAATTATTATTATTATGGCAAATATTATTGTGTAATAATGGCTTAACATTGTTATGATAATGATCTCAATCTTTGTTATCAGTTACAAAGTGATTTTAAGATTTTTCTTGTAATTTGAATCTTGTAAATTTGAAGCCTGTTCATATAGAAAGGTATGTCTGGGAAGAACCTCTAAAAATATCTGATCTTCTGGTTACATCCAAATTAGCCTAATTAACAACCCCTCTTGATAGTAGAAGCAGACTTATTCCATGAATACAGTCACAACCTAGATCGACTTTACGTCATACCGAGCCAGAAACATCTATCTATGCATCTGATCATGGAGAGAACCAAAAATATTCATTAATGTATGTATCAGATACTGGCAGAGGTATCAAGTGATTGTGTAACTGTGGCAAATGAGAAGCTACATGGGTATTACTGGCTATTACATACAAGAGTACACAGTACAATCTGTTATGCTCGCCAGCAAGTGGCTCAAAGAGAGACACACAGCTGACAAGATCGCTGCTCAATTCACAGAAATAACAACATTCTTCAAAATATAGAATGAGATCACCAACATCAACAGTTAGCCTGGTTTTGAGTACACTGCTGCAGCCACACCAGATGAGAGGGAACTCTGATCCTGAATACGATGATGATATATATGATGTCTTCGAATTTCTGCTAGCTCACAATCTATGCTTAGCACATACACACTTCAGGTGGTCATGAAAGATGGGATGATAGATGCAGGTAATCAGTATAAAGTGATAGCTAAGGAAGGCATTGTCTATTGTGTCACATGTTCGAAAGTCACACGCATTGACAGATCTACCAGAAGGTCAGGTTAAACTTCAAGCTGCAAGTGCCACCAGGTGGAATTCCAAAGTAATGGCTGACACAACTGTAGGTGCTTAATTACCACAACCAGATTTGGCTGAAGGTGAAGTACAATGATACATTAATGCCTGTGTATTCCAGGAGATAGTGAACCCTTGCAATTTTGGATTTTAACTTGTATGATTCTTCTAAGGTTCAAAACATTAGCATTAAATCATCTTGTTGTTACAGCAAGTAGTACAGGTGTATAATGATTTTAGTATGAGTGACAAGTTAAATGCATGTAGCAACAATAAATATGTATACATTTATCTATAATAATATGCATGTGGATGTATGTGTTTCTGTAATTAAATAAACTAGTTTATCCAGTTTGTTTTTAGTATTGACTTGTGTTCACGAATAAATGACAATTTGATTACAATTATGAATACATGATCCTGTAGTTGTAATCATAACTGATTATTTTTGGGGTGATTGTAATCTTAATTGTAATCCTAAAAACATGAAGTATTATTGTAATCAATTTGTAACCAAATCAAATTTATCAATTCCAATTCCATTTTTTACCTCCTTTTTTTACCTACTAATTTTTACCATGAGTAGGTACTCCGAGTACCTACTTGGAAACCTACACCCTTAATAGTTTATATTCTAAGTAGGATTGTCATGGAAAAATATTTCTGAATTAAAAAATTAAATGGTAAATTAATTTGTTGATAAAATGTTTTTTTTTGGTAGTAAACTTCAATTCTAATTCCAAATTTATCAATTCCAATTCCCATTTTCTTTAAATAAGCAATTCCCATTCTGGAATTGGAATTATCCTTCAATTTCAAAATTGAATTGTCCCCATATCTGGTCAGGATGGGATATATCAGAATTAATTATAATATTTGGCACAATATTTACCATTTTTAGGGTTAAAAAAAGGTCCATAGTTTGATTGTATTAAAAGGCATTGTATTGTAATTAGATAAAATTGGTTACACATTCTTAGGATAGGAACCAACCAACCAATCTTTTCATTATTTTTTTATTTAATATTTATTGCATTTTAGAGAAGAGCCCATCACACACACACACCACACACACACACACACACACACACACACAACAACACACACAACCTTAGATATATCATTAAGATTATTCCTATTCAAGCCTGGAATACTTATTTATAATAATAAACTTTTTTACCTTTGTATTTCATAATTAGCATTAAACAAACTGGACTGCCATAGACTTGTTATAGTTTCTGTTTCCTTCTCATCTGGATTTCCTGAAAAAAGGCAGCAACCAATTAAAAGTTGATACAAAACCCAAATATGATAATTCTCAAATAATTAAACTACAAATATAGTGACAAGGCAGGCTTACTTTTGATACTGCATCTGTATGATGAGTAATTTGTGCATGTGTATATTCATGTGTATGTGTGTGTGTATGTATTCATGTGTGTGTGTGTGTGTTCTAGCTTGGTTGCCATCTACCCGATTGCCTGAATCATACCAGGTAATAATCTCAAATTAAATAACTTTAATTTAATACAGGACTAGCACAACAAGGATGCATAAATTCCAAAAGACAACCCACATATTACAATATGTATGGAAACCACATACCAGAAACAGTAGCAAACATCATGAGTGTGCGTCCTTTTTTCGTTAACTGTAGTAACTGTTCAGGATTACCAGCATTAATTTGTGACAAGTCTATATTAGGTTGAGGCCTTTTCCACTCAGGCAGTTCATCATCTTCCAATGGTTCATCTTGTTCCTAAATCATTAGCATTAAATATCCTTTATGTATTACATTATTTTAAATATCATACACAAATAGAAACAGTATCTGTATGTGTGTATGTATGTGATTGCACATACATGTATATCTGCTTTTTAACACACACACACACACACCAGTATACATCTGTGACAAGTCTATCTTAGATTAAGGCCTTTTCCACTCATGGGGTTCATCCTCTTCCAATGTTGTTCCTAAATCATGAAATACCTTTTATCTATGGTACTGTATTATTAAAAATATTATACACAAATAGAAAAAAGTGTATGTATTCACATCTATCTGCTTTTTAACACACACACACACACACACACACACAAGCATCAGGCAGTGGTCCCGCATTAAAGTATTTGCCTACTGCCAGAGGCCAAAAATTAAATTGTTAGAAACTTGCCGAGATGTACACTTACCTAAGCAAAGGATTCAACACAGCTGATTAAAAGACTATTTCATCATTTTATACCGAATTATACAAAACAGTTTATAATTGTTACTGGTATGGTGAAGGCCGAGAGTTGCCTGGATTTTAAAATGGAGGAGGAATTAGTTGTTAATTTTTTAAACCAGGCACAGGCCCCTGGATGTTCCTGAAGTGTGACATAACTACACACAAGCTGTGTGGTGGGCCCACTTATAACAATATAAGCAATCATCAGCCTAGTATAATTTTAGAACAAAAACAAGACTTACAAATATTACAGTTTAGTTTGTCCAAACAAGCCTCATATTTTACTGAAATGGCTTAAGAAAGATATATTTTTTTTTTAAATTCTCCTTGTAGCATGAAGAATCCACTGAGCTGTCAGATTTATACAACTAACTAACTGTTTTAATTAGCAGTGGCTAATAGGTTGAGCCTGGGAGAAGATAAGATCATGAACGATGGTTAAGTCAAATAATCTTTGATCTGAAGATGGCTACACATTCCTGGCACATGTTGACATCAGAGCATGCAACTTTTCTCCTTTCCACCAAACAAAAACTGGCATTTGAAGAAGCCACAATGCTTTATTTTTAAAAAAAAAAGTTTTAATTTTGGGTTTTTTTTTAAATTTAAAAACTTTTTTTTTGGTTTTTTTTTTGTTAAATGGGTTTTATAAAATATAAGTCTATAACAGTGTAAGACATATAAATATTAAATACATGACATGTGATGGTAACAGGTTGTTTCGTCGCCGCTACCAGTTCGTCACCAAAAGAATAGGTTTCATCACCAACTAGAAGTTGTTTCGTTGGGGCGCCTACTGAAGGCTCTTGTAGTTGTTTTTGTTGCCACCAGTAATTATTCTAGAATACATATCAGGGTTTGAGCGATTACAGGACCAAGGTAATCAATTATGATTACTTGAGAATACTATGATTATGATTACCTTCATTCTGAATGTAATCAATTATGATTACATTGTAAAGTAATCATGATTACAATTAACATTACAAAGTATATAACACAAACATGTATGTGATTCTTGTTCAACATTCATTCAGTTAATTGTATAATACCAATATAAACATGCCACAATGTTTATATGTAAGAACCAGACACATGTTATGGTATGTTCTTGAAATGAAAATGTACGACAGACTTTGATATACAGTGTTAATTTATTTTAACATTTCTGAGATCAATATTCACAATAGAGAAAAGAAGCAATTAAGTAATGCATTAACCATGAATGCACAGATATTTACACAGATAACTGAGACTAGTCCAAACAGAGATTAGTGCAAAAAATATCAATGAAATTGTTTGAATATTTGGGAAATGTGTATTTAGTAACAAAATGCATCATGTGTGGCGTGACTATAGTCAGGTGATGTCTATATAATATACAGGATAATTATAATATAGTCAAACCCCCCAACTATGACCCTCTGTAACTTGACCACCTCTGTAAATGAACCAAGTTTTCAGTCTTGAATTATTGCTAGGCTTTAAAATTGTATTTTTCTTTTGTAATTCGACCACCTCCCAACTCCGTACTTTGACCTTTGATCCCCGTCTAATGCCCATGTTTGTCACCCTGTATGTCAACCAGAAGCTAACATGTAGCCTCATTTATGTTCACTAACGCATGTGTTAAATTAATTGGACTACTAGCCATTCAGGATTGTTTGCAGCTAGAGTTAAAAGGATGGTGTCAGAAAGAAGCCATGCACAAATGCTGGCTGTTTGACTAGCTTTGGCTTAACTGTGTAAAAACAACACAAGTTAATCTGAAATGCCTGTTTACATGACTAATAATAGTGGCAACATTTGAAGCAGTATTTTAACACAATTTCCTTTCATGTTCATAGAACCAATAAACTGAGAAATTATCATGTATATAAATATGACAGCAGTTTGTCGATGGGTAAATCAGTTCTATTGTTATATTTTGCCTTAAATACCAAACCATATCTCTGGCATGATATAACATGGTAAATAATCAATATGTAATCATGAAAGTAATCGATGATTACAATTACATTTGGAAATAGTGATTATGATTACTTGAGATCATTTAATCAATTACAATTGATTACGATTACCCCAACCCTGATACATTTATTAAGTTTTTTATTTACTTTCTATTATAATGTTAATGCACAGTATATGCTAATAAAGTATATATTCAAGGTAATTTTCACTAACAGTTTTGTGTTTTTCGATTCACACTTTTGTGAGATCAGGAGAAAATATGAAGCAAGTCCCTCTTGTGTTTGTTGTGATGTCTGGGAAGGCAAAGGCTGATTATGGTGTTGCCTTCAGGACAGTGCTGTACCAACTGCCCACTGTACCGGCTGTAGAGAGTATTATGGTGGATTTTGAGGATGCAATCTGGCAGGAACTGCGCCAGGTATTACCAGACATGCAACTGAGGGGTTGTGTTTTTCATTTTACGCAAGCTGTGTGGCGCAAGGTCCAAGAACTTGGCATGCAGAAAGCATACAATTGGAAAACCAGCACCTATGACGTTAGCTGTAGACTGATGAGCTTCCCGATTCTCCCAGGAGTGTGTAGACATTATGTCTCTATTTGCAACAACTGAGGCTACTGAATCACCAGAGCCATTAAGTCAGCTACTGACATACTTCAAACGACAGTGGATGTCCAACACTATTTTTCCAATTACTTCATCTTCTATTTTTTTTTAGCAATGAATACAAACAAATAATAATGTCGAAGGATGGCACAAGAAGCTGAACAGTGAGGCCAATTAAAGAACCAACAGTCTCGAAATTCTTTCAGTGGCCACCTACACTAGTAACCAAGTACAATTGATTTCCAATAGTGTGGCTGTGTGATATTAGCACCAAAATTTTTAAAAATCGCAGGAAATTATCACTAAATCATGGCTTGAGTTGATATCAGGGGATATCTTGGCTAAGGATTGTTGAATGGCAATGGCTATGCATATGTGAGCCATACGTTTAGACCTGTAGTCTAAATGTATGTGAGCCATAACGCACATGTGTATGTCTTTATTTCTGGTTATGCGAGTTGTAGTTTTAATGGCATTAGTCCAGTGACCTGAAAGTAAACGCTTCAGGTCAATGCTTTACTCTAACTGCCATATCTTTAGTACCGGGGTTTAAATGTATGTGTTTTTTATAAACATAAGCTCTACAACTACAAGACGTACTATTGTGTCTTAGACTTTAAATTTATAAGTTTTGGAATTTTGTAGCTGATTAAACCTGTTGTTTAAGAAAACATTAGGGCAGCGTTTCCTGTGTGATTCTTTTGACTGAGAACTAACTGGGCCATTATTGTTACAAAAAGAGATGCACGCACATCCTCGCACAAAACAGGTGTCTTTATCCTCACATACGTTTAGACTTGGGGTCTAAACGTACGGCTCAAGTATGTGTAGACAGTTCATTGTTGAAACAGTGTGCACATATGAATGGACCCTTTATATCTGAATGAATACTTTTGAATGTATGTTGTTAATTTGTGTTTTTTTCTTTTAAATTATCTATTTAGCTTAATGTGTTTTTTTCTTATTTGTGTCAATTTATTATATGCTGTCTATGACTAGTCTATGCAATTTTTAACTGTACTTCCTTTATTAAACCATTTTATTCAGTTGTGCGTTCTTGTCCAATTTATGTCCATTTATAGGCTACGAAATGACTTTTAGTTGGCGAGGAAACAACCTTTTTTATTGGCGATGAACTGGTAGTGGTGATGAAATGATTTGCAACCTCAGTGATGACTAGATCTAGGAGCTAGAGTGTAGTCCAGGGTTGGAAATTGTTTAGATTTTTTCATTTAAATTGGATTTGTTTCGATCAAATTGATTTATTGAATTTTTTCAACATTAGACAATAATAAGTAATATGTAATTCTGAAAATAAATAAATATGTGGAATATCATAATATACCCAATACGCTGTACAAACTTAAACTTTATTTAAAAATACATACAGCTAAATCAATATAATCTGAAAAAATCCCCCCGAAAAAAATATCTTGATATTTTTCATGTTGATTAAATCAATTTGATTAAATTGATGCCAACCCTGGTCTAGTCCGGTGTATGTCTAACTGAATTCGGCCGTCTAGAATAAAACAGGGGGCAGCATCAGGCTCAGACCCACGCCCGGTGCTGCCACCTGTTAATCTGAGCACAAGTGAGTTATAAACTTGTAATTGGCTGTGAATATCTAATCAATATGTCCAGTCAATCATTGGAGTAGTTATCAAAGCAATGGGGTAGCTTTCTACTTAGCAATTGGCAGTTCCTGGAGTAACTATCAAAGAAAAAAGTAGCGGCCTAGATTGCAAACAAGATGTATTACAGCTTGTACAATAAAAGATGCATAGCTTCCTCTGTATAGCAGCCACGAGCCTAGACGTCATCGAATATGCCGAACATACCCCAGGCACATTCAACTATCTTGTTGACAGATTCATCTCCAATTGACTGGAATCGATCTACACAGACTACACATCGGCATCAAAGGATTGGTACCAGAAGACCACTGTAGTTGGACATAATATCCTTAACAACAGATTGGCCGATACCCAGCTCAGAAGACTGCGTTTCTGGGTTTACACAAGAAACTTCACCGGCCCGTCACCCCAAACACTATGCTGGCACTGTCAACAAGTGTACGATCCAGTACATTATCTGCTGAACTGCCCAGCCTACCCGAAGCACCGAAGATCACTTAAAGGTCATCTCCGCCCGGAAGACCACAAACTTCCAGACCGCCACCTAGCGGCGTTGCTCATAAGGAAATCAACATTTCTACCAGACATCGTAACTCCACTTCTCCAGAAAGATCCCTACACATACCAAGGACAGATCAGACCACCCCTATGGACTAGTGGATAAGAGCTTGGGCCCCCGTACCCATAATCCGTGCTGTTCGGGAGGCCGGAGGTTCCCGGCCGCGACATTATAGTAGGAGGAGGTTTTAGTCCAACCAGGCAACTGGTAAGGTTTTTTCTCCTCCGAAATTGACTTCTATACTAAACTGAGGTTCCACCATACTAAACATTGCATAGTACGCCATTCGTCACAACAACAGTAGCCAACACCAGGTGGCTGTGCCCAATAGGCGACAGCCAGGGGTTTCTACCCAAAACTTCAACAAGACAAGTATAGCAATTGATGCACCAACAAAAATAGTATATAAGGCATTGCCCAGATAAGACTTTCCAACATTAATCTGTCATCATGGTGCACGAATGTATAGTTTATAATGCAGAGGTCAGGATGGGGTGGAATGTGATGGCAGTACAGGACATTTAACACAGGAGTTACTACTACTAGGGTTGCTTATAAAGAAGCATGTCGTTTAGGTGCGATACATTGGCAGTGCCACCAGTGTCATCCATAGAACCAGTACCACCTGTTGATGAGCCCCGCATTCTGTGACCTAGGAGACTGTCCAACCAGAGGCACACAATGAACCTGAGATGTATAAAAGTGATGCTTGTGTGTACAGTATGTGTCTGCTTGTAATTATACATATGTCGGCCGGGGCTGCGATGGAGAAGGTAGCTCTGTCATGCGATTACATAGAACATTACACAGCAACCGACTTCACCCAGTGGCCGAGTTCAATGGTGAGTCACTAGTCATGTCTGACTGAACCTGAGAGAATTCATTAGTCTTCATGTGTCCTTCTATATAAGCAAGAGTGTCAGGGCATAGACACAAGTGAGCTCCGGTGGCCTAGTGGTTAAGCACCCGGCACTTGGTGCCAACGGTCACAGGTTCGAACCCTGCAAGAGGTCGAAACTTTTCCAGGGATTAATTTCTCGGCTCACAACATCGTGGGTGGCTGACCACGTTAAATGGCGTTGCCGTCTCCCCTGAATTATTTAAAATAAAGGGGGACGTTAAAAACCCGCTGAGGACGTAAAACACTCTGGCAGTGACCACCCTGAGGCTCAGGGTATTTCGGCTCCATCTTTCTGTACTGCTCACCTGTGAGTGGTGGGGGAGGTGTTTCTCAACCACTCCAACATAGAGGCTGTGCTGATTAGGCGATAGCCTGGGGATTCTCTCTGAACAACAAAACCATAGACACAGGTTAAGGGAGTAAGACCCTAAGCCGGCCACGTCTATTAAAAAAGTAAGGCGTAACCCAGTAGAATCTAGACTATATCTATTAGTATTATTAGTATTAAATCATCGAGACGTACCTCCCACTGTTCATAAAGTCGTTCTAAATCAGCATCGGTATAATCGCGGATATCTTTCTTCTTCCACTTATCGGCATCATTTTCGTTGCCATTAGGTTTCTTTTTTCCACTTGCCACGTAATACAAACTTGTAAATAATAAGAAATATAACAAGAAACTATGAACGATCTTCTTAAGCGCCGCCATAATTATTAAGCAAATATCTTGTATTTGGTTTCGATCTTTACATACTTTTAATAAGGAAATATTACAACTCTAATTTAGTTTCATTAAAATAAATTTATTAGATTAAAAATCCCTAACCCTAACCTTTATTTATTAAAAAATAAATAACTCAAATTCTTCGAAACTAACATAAATGGGTGTTTACAAAAACTTGATTGTCATTTGACTTTTATGAAAAGAGAAATGAATACATGAATATAGCATGTCGTCTTCATTACTTCGTGAAAAGTAATTAGATTTAAATTCAGCTAATTTCTGTGTAATATATTTGATTATTTTCGTTACGTTTGTATATATTTTTTTCGTTAGCTCAATAATTACAATATTGAATATATTATATATATAACAATGACTGTCACTGTGACTATCACCCACTCAGTGAATGTAGACTCCCCTCTATTGTTACGGTATCATTAAGTGTAACTGTGTCATTTATCAAAACTGAGTTACTTAGTGTGAGTGTCACAATCTGAGTCAGTGAGTGTCTGACACAGCGACGGTGACAGTGACTGAGTGAGTGGCAGTGCCACCCACGGACTGTCGCTCCATAGATCATTGTTCAATTTGTTGGTGTGTCACACAATTTGTGTGTGTGTGTGTGTGTGTTTGTTTAGAGGCCTGTAAGGGTTGGAAAGTTGAACCCATACTTGACCCAACCTGCAACAACTCAACCCACACCCAGACCAAACCCACAAACCCAACCCATACCCATACTAAAATGATATTGAACCTATACTAATACTATAACTTGTACCCAACACACAAGAATGGAGAAACATAAAAAATTCCTGTTATTAAGATAATTTATTGAAAAACAAACTCAAATATTCCATTGTAACTTATTCACATCTTTATATTAAAACCCTGTAGTATCATATAGTGACTATTCATGAATAGGATGTTATTTACATTAGATGATTTCAAAGTGGATCTCCTAGCAGATACAACATGGGCAGCGAGGCTTAAATTTCACTCACTAGCAGTAACAGAGCTAGCCGTAAGTTTGGCAGCAGCCATAGTTATCAGTAGCAATAGTTGAAATAAAATCACGTCTATTTAAAACATAAGTATCCCCAATCAGTTAGAATACAATAAATGTCTTCAATAAAAAAATAAAGAATATCCAATAGTAACAAATGTCCTAGCACTTGAAAATTGAAATGGCGACAGACAGGGTTTGTTTACATTTTAAAATCAACTCATAGTTCACGTTAATTCATGAGAAATAATGCCCAAATGCAATATATCAATGCCGGATTATTGCTCTATCAATCAATACTTTTGTGTATCACAGTATGTCTCCAATTTGATGAGTATTTTCAATCCAAATAGCACACCCATTTGTTTATTAGAATTATGCCATCTATGCCGATGCATTATCACTGAAGTGTGCATGTGCCATGAGCTTACTGCTAGATGATGCTATACGGAAAATGACCACAAATAAAACAATAGATATCTCTGAACTATCCTGGTAAAATTATAGTATTACAACTGCCTTGTCCATTTTCAATATTATTATAAATGGCAAAAGATGTGTATTGAAGAAACATTATGGGACAGCCACCGCCTATACATAAACTTTTGCTACAAATACAGTAATCCGCTTGTACATGACAAATGTGTTCTGCGAACTACCAGATAGAACTTCCAATTTAATAAATTTTGTTCACTAAATCAGTCTTCTTTGATTAGAAATATAATAAATATCACCACATCTTTAATTTCTGTTAGAATCGTGGAGTATTATCACCAGCAATCATCCTTAAAATATTTTGCGTACACACTTAAAAGGAATGGGGATCCAGACTCAGCAATTAACACGACCCGATTGTAGTACTAAATCCTGCCGCCAGATGTCACTAGCTTAATTGGCAAGGTCTATTAATAGTTATACTAACACAGCACCTCTCTGTAGAGTCCCAGACATTAACTACGTATATTATGACAGGTTCCTTTTAAACTGTTCAAACTGGAGATGGATTGTTAGTTATATAAACACAATTATGTGGCGGTGGCATAATATATATATATATATATATATATATATAATGTAGTCTGTTGCTGATCAACTTGTCAATCAATTCACAGATTACCAGAAAATTTCACGGTCAGTGTGTGGTGGTAATAGCAGGGTTATTTATATGGCAATGTATGGTATTCGTATTACATAAGCATTGGTGGTGGCTGAATAACAGGAGGCGGATGGATTTATAAAAAAATTAAATGTAAATATTTTCAAGCAATCCATATCCAACCCACAAGACAACAACCCGAACCCAACTCACAAGACTAAAACCCAAACCGTGACCTGAAGAAACAGTTTTAACCTGCCCAGCCTGACCCGCAGGTTGGGTTATCTGTTTGGGTTAACCCAACCTATGCAGGGCTCTAATGTGTGTCTGTGTGTGTATGTGTGCGTGTGTGTGAACATTCAGAATGCCATAATAATGATCATATTTTTAATAAAGTTCAGAATTATTCACCAGCCTGCATGGTGAGTCATCCAAGGGCAAAATGTTACTGTATGATCCACAAAAGAGTTTACAGATCCTGAAAATATTAAAGGTAGAAATACTTGCAATGTTTTGGTCAGACATAAATGGCATAGTTTATTTAACTAGTAAGTAACATAGAATTAAATAGCACTTCAGCACATTTGTGTTTAGATTTGTCCTTCAAACTGTTAAAACTGTTCTTAGAATTCTAACACTTGTCCTATCAATATATGATGTTGCAATATATATTAACGTCTTTCCCCAAAAATAATCTACATTCACCTATAATCTGCACCCGTAATTTGGGTTTAAATTAGTAGGTAAAAACTCATTTTTCCTATTTTATAATCCGTAGTGCATGTATCAGTAGCAATGAAAGTGCTCAGAAAATTTGTTAATGTTTAGATCAAGCATGTTATGCTAAACGGTGCTGTTAAATCCCAACCAAACACAAGTAAAGGCATAATGACCCCTTCCTTTGACAAGAAATCTGAACTAAATGATTGCACATCAGTGATATAAGTAAGGGCTGTTTAGAGATAGGTATCTTAATTCATTGATCATTTACTGTTCACAATACCTCACAGATCTTCTTGCACAACAGCATTCAAGCTTCAAGTTACAGAATTTTTAAACACTCGTGGTAATTGTGTGTTACACTGCACTTGGCATCGATGAAATCAATGTTCGCTTGTGGTGAAAATCTTCACAACTTGATGAAATGACCAAATCAAAGCAAGCTAATAGAGGTCATGCTGCCTTTTATTGAGAGCTGGAAAGTAAACTTATAGAATGGATAACTGATTGTCATGCCCAGGGTCTTGCCATCAGCACCATTCAGATTTCAAAGGATATGAACATAACACAATTTAAGGCTTCAAGCAACTGGTGTTATTGTTTCATGACACATACTGATTTGTCAGTTCATCAAAAAACACACATTAGTCAAAAACTACCAGCAGACTTTTAGGACAAGTTGACATCATTTCCAGCCTATGTTATCAACCGCCAAAAGAAATTTCAACCCCCATTGTCTCTCATCGGAAATACTGATCAGACCACCCTCACTTTCGACTTGCCTACAGATTCCATGATTGACAATAAAGATGTTTTCACAGTGACAATTCAGACAACTGGGAATGAAAAATATCATTTCACAGTTATGCTCACTTTCATGGCTGATGGAGCAAAGTTCTCTCCCTACATTGTTTTCAAAAGGAAGACCTTGCCCAAAGGTGTGAAGTCTCCTACTCCTAGTGGTGTTCATTGTCAAGCAAAAGGGTGGATGGATGACAAACTGGTGCATGATTGGGTTGATACTATGTGGGGCAATCATCCAGGCAGTCTGACCAAGAATGATAACAGCATCTTGATTTTAGATGCATTCCTTTATCATCACAATAAGGACCTTCTACAACAACTATAAAACAGCACAAAAACTGATATTGTCATCATCCCAGGCCGCATGACTTCAATGCTGCAGCCAGTTGATGCTGGTGTCAATCACATAATGAAAACTAAGTGGGGGGAGGCGGAGTGGATTCAGGATGGTACCAAAACCTTCCTGTTGTATCTTCTATGCTCTTGATGGCACAGAGTACGGCATATTGTGGACAGATGAGGATACAGCAGAGGATGTCACAGATGACTATCACGATGATGATGATGATGATGATGATGATGGTGATGAAGATGATTTGTATTACCATGATGAGGACCTGATACTCACCAGATGAAAAAAAATTGCTGGTTTCACTATGTTTTTATGTTTATAATATTGCATTGATTTTAAATTAAAAAAAAAATTTCTCAATGAAATCTGTTCATAATTGCAATTAAGTGATTTTAAACTAGGTTTACTGATGAAAATATGTTATGTTTCATACTTTATTTTTTACTTGTGATGTGACATTTCAAATAAAGTTTTTTGTTGTGTTATTTATTTTATTTAACACCACATGCCCACTTATATCTTGAAACAACCCCCATACAAAGCTCTATCTTGGGAATGAAAATTGATGAAATACAGGCCAGTGTTGCATGAAATCTTACATTGGGACCGGAAACTAAACTTGCTGTAAGTGGAATATGGAAATATACAAATAAAACTTCTTAGATTTATTACTTCCGGTATACTCTAATAATTATTTTATTATCAATCGTCTATTTTATTACTCCAAATTGTTAGTAATAAAAGACGAAGATAGGTAAATGAACGTAATTGAGTGCTAATACCTGGTCATATATCGACCTAGGGGAAAAAGGTTCAGCATTAATGTTTCCATATATAATACACCTTAGAAATTCTAGGACCATTTTGAGGTGCTAAAACTGCAGATTATTTATGGGGAAAGATAGTAAATAACAGTGTATATCACCAAAAAATGAAGTACTCATAGATTAATAAAATGATACTAACATAAAACAAATATGTAATGTGAATAACTAATATGAGTGTTTCTCATAAACGTCATTAGAGCCAACTGAAGGGAATTGACTGTAAATTACAATTGTGTCCACTCATTCATTTAATCACTTAGTATATTTTGGCTGTGAGATACACACTGTATTCATTTCAAGGTTTATCCAATAATGTATACATCTATTAATTATCTGTGTGATTTGTTTTCCTTCAGAAATTCATTGTAAAATCTAATATTATGCAGTAAAATATTATTATGAGCACAGGCACAAACTTTAAGTGTATTAGCCCTTGAAAATGTTTGTTTAAACCAATCTGTTTAAATGTTTTTGTGGAGATATAACGTAAATGTGTCTTGTGAGTTTTATTAAGTTACAGTGACTTCTGCTAGTAATGATGATACTGCAGTCTACTTTATTTTCATAATTTTCCACACAGTAGTCAAATATTCAGTGGCAACAAATAAAATACTATATACAGTAATAATAGTATATCATATCACACTGGTAAACAATGTTAATAATCATTTATTTATTTACTTCACGATGGCAACATGGAATTTATACATTGATCATGCCAATGGTAGTTTGAATTGCATTTTGTAGTTTAAAAAATGTGCACATTTGTTGGTTTGTTGCTTTATTAATTTGAGAATGTTTGTACAAGTTTATGGACTAGTCGACTAGTGGGTAATATTGTGCATAAATGTGAGTGTGTGTTTGTATATACGTGTTTGTATATATGTGTTAGTGTGTGTGTGTGTATATATATATGTGTGTGTGTGTGTGTGTGTATATGTGTTAGTGTGTGTGTGTGTGTGTGTGGTGGAAGTAAATATTGCTAGGGCTCATAGTCAGAGCTTATAATTATTCATTTTACATAGAGCTCTTCAACAAGGGTTCTAATCCCATCTAAACTGTGAAAGATATTTTATACTTCATTTTGTTATCTTACAAAATTTCTCAATCCATTTCATCTACCGTGTATGTTAAAGTGGCCATAGAACAATAATATTAACACGAGGCTATGAAGAATGGCTTTACATTAACAATTATCATTCTTGATCTCTTTCAGATAATAATTAGACCAAAATGTTAGATTTCTTGGCTGAAAACAACCTGTGTGGTCAGACAGTGTTACGACTGGTCTCTCGGGGTAATGCCATCATTGCCGAACTGCTACGACTATCATCATTTATACCACCATCATTTAGACACGACACTAAGGAACATCAAAAGTATGCAGAACTCATCAGTGATTTCAGCTACTTCAAAAATTCTGACTTTTTCGAAGACAGGATTATGTCAAAACCAGTGAGTGATAAAAATGATCCATTTCAGTTGATTATGTTCTTGCTTACTAATATTAATTAGTAATGATAAGTCAGAGTATTACAGTTAGTCTAACATACTTAACACGAGCTGAAGCTAATAGAGAAAATCATGTAAATTTCACCCAATGCAGATATTATTATCAGTCGTATATTTGCGCTCTGCATGATTTATATTAAATTCTAGGGCTTGGAAGACTTAGATGAGGAATTTAAAGAGAATCATATTGATATTCTGACGAGGTTTTACTTGGCATTTGAAAGCATTCATAAATATGTGACTGATCTCAACAGGTTTGTTGTATTCTTTCATACCCTGATAATAAAGAAATCTCACGTAACTGACCATTTTATGCAGACAATTTCCCATTTAGCTGGTTTGTGTCCCTTTATCAACAAGTTATATACAGTCATCTTTTTTATGTTGTTTAGGTTCTTGGAAGATCTTGATGAAGGAGTTTATATTCAGCAGACCTTAGAATCAGTATTACTTAATGAAGATGGCAAACAACTTATGGTTGGTTTTATGAAGTACTTCTGTTAGTATATATAAATTGGTTATGTTTATATCTACTTATTTGACCATAAATGTGTGTGTGTGTGTTTTCTTATTAGATTAGAACATATCTATTTTGGTAATGCTTTGTAATACTTTAGAAACCACTCTCCTGAGAACTTTATACAACATTTCCAATACACATGTACATACATACATACATACATACATACATACATATAGACATACAGACATATATATTTACATACATAAATACATACATATGTACATACATACACATAGAGATACACACATATATACATATATATTTACATACATATGTACATACATACATGCATGCATACCTAAATACTTACCTACCTACCTACATACATATAGTGCAATCAGCATGATCATCAAATGTGGGGTAAGTATACCTTCTATCAACCAATTTATGAATAACAAGAATCTGTAGCTCTCATTTGACAAGTTACTTTTTTAACTAACTGACTCATGTTAGTGAAGCATAACACGGCAATCCTTCTAATCTTGGTTAATTGTATGTAATATCACTTATCAGAAAATTATAAATGATCATTTTCCGATAAGTAATTACTATGATATTATGTCACATGCAACATAAATTATGCTGGATATCATTGTATTATTCAGGAACTCTTACGTTGTCTTGAAATTCAAGCCAACCTTCAGAGTGTATGAATGGTATTCAAGACATATGACTGGCAGGATAGGAAAACAAAATAGTTTTATTGAAGCAATCTATAATATGAATTATGCTTATCCTCCAATTTATTTCATGCTAGCCTTTTTAACAGCAACATATAAAGAATTTCTTTTTGGTAATTACAAGGCTCTCTGCTTATTTAGTTTTACTTCGCTCCTCGCTAAACGTGTGGTTTATCTTTACCTTTTTTAGGCAGAAGCTCTTTATCTATATGGTGTCATGCTTATGATCATTGACCTGAAGATAGAAGGCACTGTACGTGAGATGATCCTAGTGTCATATTACAGATACAGGTATGTCAATTGTATTATTAAATGTCTGGTGTGTTTATCCAGCCAGTAGAACTACTAGAAGACCTATACACAGGGTTCACGTGCATCCTAGAATTCCTGGAATATACTTGATTTTAATACCACTCCTAGAAAGTCCTGGAATAGTCCTTGTTTTTCAGTACACCTCTGGAAAACCCACTGGAAAAGGAAATTCTCCCTAAACATTTTGAGAATCTGGCTTATCAAGTTGGGAGCTTAGATCTAACAAGTAGCATGCATAACCGTCAAAACAAGTGACTGTTTGGTATTCCAAACATGATATCGCTCTTTCTCAGGTTTTGTTTTTTCTCAGTGACATCATGTATGGAAAATACTGGGATTCAATATTGCATTGACAGCCATGTGAGAGGTGCAAGCAGAAAATTCAGACTGTCACTGCCAGCATTGCTCTGTGACACCTGGCCTTGCATTCCTGATGTGATGTTTTGGCTATATTTATTTTATCAATATCATTATTATCATGCACAAACCAAAATAAAACATGATTAAAATAACAATATTTCAAGGCCACACAGGGGTGTGAGATCATGTTGTATTTTTATGCGGGGTCAATTTCCTAATTCCTCCACAAGCTAGGCCTAGTCATTAAGACATCAAAATGCTCGGGTCAAAATGACACTGTGTGTGATGTGCTGCCGTTTAGTGTATTAAATTACTACCTCCATAATTAACATCATCGCACGTTACAGGATACTACATGAATGAGGATTTTTGAAAACTAATCACATGCATGCATGGACAAACACACATACACACAAATATGATGCATGAGATTGATGATACTAAAAACAAAGAAACCACCTCAAGACTGGTATTATTACATTAGTCAAGTCTGCAGATGAATTTGTTGAAAAGGCTGTAATCACTCAAAATCTCAGCTTATAAAAGTCAAGAGTTAGCAGACTTAAAAATGAAACTTGTGAATTTCTTGGCCTTCATTAAAAGGAATAGCCTTTCCATTAAGCATGTTTAATAAAAGCGAAAATGAATAAGTTCAGTATTCATGGTTTCTGGTGTAATAAGATTTGTGGTGTACCTACATTATGCTAGATCATGGATATAAAATAAGATCCTAGAGATTCTTAGATCTCTGCATAACTTGTTGTCTTACATTCACATGTAAAAATGGCTTCGTGTATCTGTTCGATATTTTGATAAACCAATGTCCTGGAAACTCCTAGAATACCATATATATAGAAGTGTATGAACCCTGTACACAGCCAAAAACTTTGTCATGCATATGCAGAGGCTATTTTATGTCAGTGGCATGTTGCTTAAGTATAAGCAAACATACATGTTTTTTTCATATTATATAAATTTCATTGACCCAGTAGATGCTTCATTGCAGTGTTTCCATGGAGACAGAACAAATTAATAAGCGAGAAAAAGTTTAAGGTGTGGATAGATTTTGTGTCTTATATAAACACCTATAAACAAATAAATACAAGAGAGTTATAATGTTTAGAATCCAGTATTCCTGTATTTCTTTGAAATATAGTGACTATATGCTTTCTTAGCAAAATGCATCGAACACATTGAACAGATTAAAATAATCTGTCCTTATGTTTAAATAGTTGAAATAGTTATTGATTAGTGCTTGCAAATATGAAACAGCATTTGCTGGATGTGCTCCACATATTATTACTGTGTGTTAATTGTGAGCCATTTAGGAGTCTGTTCTTTATATACAATTAATTTACTACTTGGTATTTAACAAATTATATATTTACAAAATGATCAATAAAAATCACTTCATAATAATAATTATATTAACACAAATAAAACAAACTTTTAACGCTTTTACAGTCGTCAAATAAATATAATATTTTCTTTTCAGTGCTTCCAAGACATCATCTGGTGAATCCAACATTGATGATGTTTGTAAGCTACTACGAAGCACAGACTTTCACAACATGACTGGTTCAAAGAGGCCCTTAAATTATCCAGAATCATACTTTAGGTTGGTAGCTTTTCATTTATAGGCAATTATCTCTGGTAGTAAACTACTTCATATTGCAGTAACTATGATTTCATTGTTATGTTCATTTTTTGTTTGTAAAAAGCAGATTTTGTAAATTTTTATTATTTTATGCTTATTGTGGGTATGTAAATATGAATGCATTTTAGAATTGTATTGTGATATAGTATTGATTAATCAAGTACTGTCATATAGTAATTATCAGTTTAATCTTATCAATAATGACAACAAGGCATGTTTAAAGTATTGGATTATGATTTGGTAAATTTAAAGGTAAAATTATGACTTTATGAAGTTATTTATGATGACTAATATCCGACTTAACATCTTTAAACTAAAATATATCTGTAACCTGTTAATATTTTAATTCAGTGATCTAGCATTCTATCAAAAGATAATTGCATTCAGGTACCACCTATCCCTGTCTGTGATTTATACAAATAAATTATTAACATTTTGGGGATTTCATTTAAAAAACAAAAGTTTGCTATAATGATTCTAAAGATTCCCTAATAAAAAGAAACCAGCTGAACTATTTTCTGGTGATTAAAACATAAGGTGATTACAAATATATTATCAAGAGGTTTGTGGGATTAGTTTAATCCCACAAACCTCTTGTTTCTAGAATATCCTGCTATCTGCCAAAAATATGTGAGGAATGAGTTAGAACCATATTTGACAGTGTAGCCGGTATCAGTTTAATAATACAAAATAGCTGTGTTTATTTTAAATATATTTCCTGTTTCCTTTAAATGTCAGATCCTCATAGTCTGTCCCATTGTTTAGTGTTTAGGGCATAGAGAAAATGAGTGGTGATTCCAATATTTTTATGTTATAGACCTAGATATACCATTTATAATTTTGTATTTTAAGGGGACTAATTACCAATCCACTAATTAAATGTCAAAAACAGATAATACTGTTTGATTGTTACCTTATATTTTATCAGTATAGCAACCAACAAGGATTTTGATTAACTAAAACATTCTAAATCTCTAGTCCTGATGACCATTATTTGCCAAGGATTGCTGATATTTATGAAAATGACCATTTCTTCTACCTTATAGGAATTTTGTATGTGACTTGATCCCTTGAACATTGCCTCACACAAGATTATCAGTCTTTTTCCAGAGATTACATGGTGGCTAAACCTTGAAATACAATTGACTTGTAGTTCTTGATAATTCCCATAGTGAAATATTCAGTGAGATATGGTTGTTATGGTAAATAGTGCATCCATTTTTGCTTCCACCCTCACCCGGCACTTGGTGCCAACGGTCACATGTTCGAACCCTGTAAGAGGTCAAAACTTTTCCAGGGATTAATTTCTCGGCTCACTACATTGTGGGTGGCTGACCACGTTAAATGGCGCTGCCGTCTCCACTGAATTATTTAAAATAAAGGGGGACGTTAAAAACCCCTGAGGACGTAAAACACTCTGGCAGTGACCACCCTCAGGGTATTTCGGCTCCATCTTTCCGTACTGCTCCCCCGTGAGTGGTGGGGGAGGAGGTTTCTCAACCACTCCAACATAGAGGCTGTGCTGATTAGGCGATAGCCTGGGGATTCTCCCCGAACAACAAAACCAAACCAAAACCAGCTTCCACCCTGTTTTGTGCGATGCAATTAAAATGGAAGCAACTAGTTTGGACAACATATCTCAGTTTGATTAAACTGGTCTAAATCGTTTTGTCACCTATCTGGGCATTGAGGCTAAGATGGGATTATTTCCTTAACAAATCTACAAAAACTGAAAATAGTAATATCTGTTTTGAGATCTTTAATATTGTTACAGAGGTGTATGTGTCATATATATATATATATATATATATATATATATATAAGAGAGAGAGAGAGAGAAAGAGTGTGTGTGTGTGTTTCTTTTCATGGTTGCTTTTTTCCACTAATTCAATATGTTTATTTCCATTTCATTTACCAAATGAACAATACTTCACATTCGCTGGAAACATAAATTTATTACATGTTGCAATAACTAATAATAAAAATAATAATAATTAATATGATATATACAAGTAGCCAGCCATTGATCCATGTACATTTTTAAGTGTGTTTTCTTTCCATTTACCAAATGAACAGCACTTGTCATTTAGTATAGTACCTTCAAGTTGTCAGCCATTGATTGTATCAGTGCTAAAAATATTGAAGTGTGGACTGTGCAGAAAATTTCTCTAATGACTAAAGATTAATAATTTATTTTACTGATCAATAACCAGGTAAATTTCCTATTCGACTTTTGGCCAAATTAGGTGAATTTCATCTGTGGCATTATTGCACTTTTGAGGTCCAATGTCCTTTATAGCAAACAGTTCCAAACTGTGCCTTTGTGCCAATGCGTCTTCTTTTTATGTATCACTATTTATTTCAGTCGAGTCCCAGTCCCCAAAACATTTGTCAGTATGATAATAGGTCGCCTGCGATCAGATGATGTCTATAATCAGATCTCAGCATACCCTTTACCAGAGCACAGAAGTACTGCTTTAGCTACACAGGCCAGTATGTTATATGTTATACTGTACTTCATGCCTGAGATACTCTGCAGCCAACAGGCAACAATGCGAGAAATAGTTGACAAACACTTTCCTGATAACTGGGTAAGACATGAATTATTTGTAATAATTGGTTCTGATTTATGTTATGGCGCATTCAATTGAATCATTCTAATATGTATTGTTTACACATTTTAAAACTCTATGATTTATAGTCCTGGTAAAGCCTAAAAGGTTTTACTCCTTTTTGTTTTGCTTTCTGATATGGATCCGTACAATCCAACACTTTCATAAATTTCCACCATGGTAAACCATTTTTAGCTGATATTTATAGGCACTTCTTCCATGACAATACATCATTATTCATCCAGATACTGTATTTAAGCACCTGCCAACTTCTAGTCAACAAGCTTTACCTCTTAGCCACAAAGATATAAATACAGCTTTTGCTGCATGTTTGATATAAAAACATCCTTTGGAGTTTTTTCCATTTTCACATTAATTTGGTGCTTAAATAGAAAGGTATGATTTTATCAGTCTTGTTAATCTAATGTTTCATTGATGTCAACAATAAATAGGTCATCAGCATCTATATGGGCATAACTGTTAACCTGTTGGATGCCTGGTCCCCATACAAAGCTGCTTTGAGTGCTCTCAACAACACGCTGAATGTTGCTAACATCAAGGAACTTGTAAGTATAGTGTAGCATGTATCACAGCCAAAATGTAATGTGTGTGCTTTTTTTTTTTCTTCTGTTGTGTAAGTTGATTGCATTATTAACAGAAATCTTTATTAAATTGACATCCTGTTATACATTTTTATTTTTACTTTACCAGTCCTGTAAGCATGCTGGTCATGTGACAAAACTAATTGACACATTGGAAAAGCTCCTAAAAGAAGGTGTTTTACGTGAAGTGTATGTCCTGGATAACATCTCAAAACTGATGAATGTAATGAGAGAAGCTAATGTGACATTGAGATGGATGATGCTACATACTGCTGCCTTACCACCAGGTATATTATTTCATATATATATATATATATATATATATATATATATATACACACACACACACACACTATATTCTTCCATGTGTACTGTGCATTGGCTTATAATGCACACCCCTTATTGACCAGAAAAATGGCACAGTTCAGTTGAATTAAGTTTACAATATTATAAATAGCAATGCAAATCCTAGCCAGTTATTGACAAAGTCATGGGTATAGTTAAAAAAGCTCCTTATCATTGCCTATGCAGAAGCTCATAGCACCCGTACCCCGTGGTAGAGAGTTCTGTCTATTTTTATTTTATTTTCAAAAAATGGACCTATTTAGTTATGGTGTTTACTGTGCACCCCAAAAACAAACAAGGAAAAAAGTCATTAAAAACTGTTAAATAATGATGTGATTGTTAAAATATCTCTTAAACAAAGATAAAACAATTTCTTGTTGGTTAATATGTCACACATTATTTTGTTTCACTTGATTGATGCCTGGCTGAATCATAGGTGCAGAAAACAACAAAAGATGTCGGCAGCTCCGTGATCAGGTTATTGTTGATAGTAAATTCAACCCTGAAATAATGTTTAGACTGCTGCTAAACATTGGACAATATGAATTCAAACTGAGAGAGGTAAAAGTACATTCTTTTGTCATATCATAATTTATTTGGAATTTGTTTGCTACACTAGCTGTAGTAATTTTTTGTTCTACAGTTTCATTGACGCTGATTAAAGATTTTCTGCATTGTTTTTTATGTATGCTTTTGTCTCAAAATAGATGTTTCGTAAAATGTTAGAAGAGAAAAAGATCAAATGGGAGAATGACAAAAAGGAAGCAAGTGAGAGAATGATAGAGCTTGGAGAAGTATTTTCAGGAACCAAACCTTTGACCAGAGTAGAGAAGAATGGTTAGTGCATGAAAGAAAGTCATGATGGCAGAGATGCCAGATTTATACGCTAACGCACAGTTCAGGCATGGACTGAAATCATGTCTGAATTATGTCTTAAATGTTAGAGAGAAATCTGTGGCTGTCACAGTATTATTGTACCCAAATGGTAATGGCTTTGCTGGATTAGATTTGGACAAATTGGTTTGGATTAGTTAAGAACATTGGTTTGTTTCAGATGCCTTATGCATAAATCATATCAATTTATAATAATAATAATGTAATTGTCTAAAAAGATTTTTCACATTTTGAACAATAATATGGTTACGTGAAAACTTCAAGATTTACTGATAGTTACTGTTTCCTGGGATTAATTTTAAATAGATAGAATTTAAGTTTGTAAGTTTCAAGTGATCCTAGTATGTACACACCCAGATTAATTAGCAGCATTATGGTACACAAGTGTCCCTCAACAGAGAGATTCCGTGTAGTTTGGGGAAGCATTACCTATTTCAAAATGATTACTTTAATTTTTTTATAGGTATCATCATTTGAAAGTAATCATTATTCCAAATGCATCATTGTTTATTGTTTGAAACTACCTTTCTGTTTTACAGAAAATCTGCAAGCGTGGTTCAATGACATGGCAAAACAGATCTCTTCCCTGGATCATGATGACTCAACCTCAGCTGGGAGAAAGATCGTCCAGCTTATTCAAGCTGTGGAAGAGGTAATGATTAAAATTAAGACAGTATTATCCTGGATTATATTTATCAGTAATCATGAGGACACACTCATATTACAATAAGACGATAATACAGTGTGCTATTGTGAGTCACAATTGGAGTGTTCTGTCACAGTCCAGTTCTATTTGTCTCTCTTTAGCTATTTGGTCTCATTTTGACAAAATTGGTAACATAGTTGACAACATATCTCCAGCACCTGGGTTCAACTCCTGGTATAGTTGTGTTTGACTGCGGTATAATCTTTCACTTTATCTCATTACCTCCAGATGTCACTTGCTCCATTTAGCCTACAACGTGCATATAAATATCTATAAAACAACAATAACAACTGTTTTACTATTGTATTAGTGGTCTGACCATGATGTTTTAGTAATAATAACAATAATTACAGATACAATAATACAAATTATAGCACTGATATACAGATTTATTACATTGTTATATAAATATATGTAAATTATCATCAGAGAATCATCCATCAATTGCTGTATCATTTACTTCTGTAACTGGAAGATAATGTTGTTTTACTGTGATCCCTGTTTGTTACTGTGCTAAATAGCCAACAGTAAACAACTATTATATGAGAAATGTAAAAATAGGAATATGTTGTAGAAGAAGTAGAATCCAGCAAATACTTGTACTTCCACATTGACAAATATATGATTAAATGCATTATTTTATCAGCTGAAGCATATTTATTAATTCATTTTAATAAGGTGTCCATTGTGTTATTTGTGTTATAGGTTCAGGAGTTCCATCAGTTAGAGGCTAATTTACAAGTCAAGCAGTTCTTGGATGACACCAAGAAGTACCTACATCAGATGATAAGAGTAATTAACATCAAAGAGGAAGTTCTTATTACCATACAGATTGTGGCAGATCTTTGTTATGCTTGGAATATTATTGATAGGTATGCTGTTGCATAATGTACCTTTTGAATGATAAGACGGATAAGTACAAATGTGCCAGTATTGCGTGAAACTTATCTCATTTTAAAATTTCATTTATCACCATTCACATTGGATATATTTTATGTTCAGTTACACTGTGTACATGCAGCAAGGCATCAAGAAAGATCCTTCTCTAGTCACCAAACTTAGGGCTACTTTCTTGAAGGTGAGCTATTTTATAATAAAATTTATTACCATTTTGTGGGGGGTGACTATGGTAAGAGGTTTTTTTAAATGCTAAACGTTTTCTAACATGCAATTCTTGATTTGGATATGAGATTTCATTTAATAGGATTTATAATTATTCTTAATATAAAACCTATTGTTAAAGTTCCTTCTTTTCCTTGGATATATCCCTTCTTATTTCATTTTTGATACTTAAAGGTTACTCAGATAGTAATGTAATAAATTGGAGGTTATTTAATTACATTTACAATTACTTCTTACATTTTTTTAAATGAATAGATTTTCTCCCATGACTGTTAATCACCTAAGTTTCACTGAGCCACTTTGCACATTTGATGTCAGAAGCAAAATAAATAAATATACATTGCTGTAATCAATTTAAAATTTTGTTTGAGCAGCTTGCTTCAGCCCTTGATTTACCTCTACTAAGAATCAATCAAGCCAACAGTCCAGATCTAATCAGTGTATCTCAGTATTATTCTGGTGAACTGGTTAATTATGTCCGTAAGGTACTCCAGGTTAGTATCTTGTCTGTTAATAAAATGTCTAAATATGCATTATGTTAAAATATTAGTTCAGACTAGCATAATTTATTAAATTAATATTAAGTATGACTCAAATTTATTAAATTAAATTACATTTCTTAGAACATTTCTCACATTCTCATATTGCATTTTTACCTGGAAATTATGCCTAATAACTGATATAATAATGATTATACTTAAAAGTTTCTAAACTTACTACAGTAAAGGTTGTGCTGTAAAACGATTGCTCCACTAACATAGATATTTACAAAATAGAATTAATGTACTGAATTGAATGACTAACATCAACTCACAGCAACAGTGTTAAATACACCCACTTTATTATGCATAACAATATTGACATCAAAACATTAAAATAATTTGTTCCCTTCTTGTCATTCATTACCTTTGGATGTCGCTTGGCCCATTTAGCCTACCATGTGCGCAAAAGTGGCATAAAACATCAATCTATCATCATCATCCCTTCTTGTCAGTCCATGTTTGTTTACATATGAGTTTGTCTTTCACTTCCATTTTGAAGCCTATTGTTTGTATGCAAGTTAACTTTACATGTTTTGCTTGGCATTTTATGTCTTCTTCAGAATCTGTGTAAGCAAAATCTGCAAGAATGAACTCTACAAAATTTCATACACACAGGTCCACATGAAAACATATATGAAAGATACTGTGACAGAGATTTACCATAAATGATAAATCAATTATGTTTTATATTGTTTGTATTTGCCACAGCACATAAATAGTCAAGTTGGTGTATGAAGTATCAATTAGAACTGTCTGGGAATTGTCAGAGATAATTTATCCTATGTAGTATTTAGTCAATCTGACTATCTGTGATTTAATATTAAAGCTATTCATCAAGATTTATACACCGAGTCAGCAGAGGGAAATTAATTATCTCTATACATTTATTGCTCTTTCACTCATTCATAGTTTGGGACCACGATGTCTAATGTTAATTTAACACTGCATTTTATGGGATAATATTCAAGATAGTGGAGTGTGGCTACAGTGCATATGCTGACTACTACTGAGATATGACCCTGAGCAAGCATTGTAAGATAGCAATATTATAATCTTTTATCATTGTTCCAGATCATTCCTGAGACAATGTTCAGTCTTCTGGCTAAGATTATTGATCTACAGACAAGCAAAATACAAGAATTGCCAACACGATTGGACAAGGACAAAATGAGAGAGTATGCACAACTTGATGAACGCTATCAGGTATATAATGTAGTTGTTTTTGAATGGCTAATAGCAAAAACAATAATTAAATATGAACTAGATGAGCATACACAACTTATAAAAATTGTAAATTTACTTACTCCATTTAAGTACACATATACTCATGTATCTGAATCCCTTTCTGATAAAGGTACAGAAAAATGACTCTAATTTTGAGCCATCTTCAGGTTTAGAATTATCCTGGTGTATTTTGGTTCAAAGTATGCATTTGTGTCATTAATCCTTTTTCCTGTGAGAATTTTTGTTAATTTGCTGCCTAGTGGCAATGCAGTAAAAGTCCTACCATTCTGTTATTTGGAGATATGTCATCAGTTAACTATGAAACAGTTAACTTAATCCATTGCTTCAGAATTCAATATAATGGAAGTATGATATGTTGATATGTGGTCAGAATATGCACCTCTCTAATTATGGTTTTCACATTTGATCATCTCATACACAAACACTCCATTATCTAGACATAACCGTTTGTTTATTGTATTGTAGTCTTCCAGGTTGGGATTAAATCTCAGTGTTAAGTGTGTTTGTAGAATGTTTCATCTGATCACCCCATTTCTCTAGGTAATGAGCCAGTTGCTAGTTCAGATAGTCCGGTGACATTGGCCAATGAGAGACTTTGAAAACAACATACACATCCTATGATTTAGATCTAGTATGGACTATATAGGCAGATAGCTAACTTTTATTCACCAGACTGGCTCCATTTATAGAGTTTTACTAAGAATATTCCCGCAACTATGTTTATAATGGAAAGTATATATGGGAGATGCTGGAGATGGCGGACAACCTTGTTTGTTTACAGTTATTAATTGCCTGTTAACATCGATGTCATGCACTTAAAACGAAAATGAAATACATTTTCTTTTAGCTTAAATGGTATTCCATCCAAAAACAATAGTCAATCGCCAACAAGTTTTGATAATTGGGAGTAACTGGCAGATTATTACAAGGCATTTTCAGTGTTGCTAATCCATCAGCCTGTCATGCCACTAGGGGGACTGTCAGAGGTAGTTTAGCAAGGGGTCGTATAAAAATATATATTCAGACATAATTTCCATTTGTACTGGTATGTTTTCCCTGCTGGTCAACATTGAGCAGCGAAGATGACAAACATGATCGCACACACATGCCAATGCTATTTATCGTGACTCGTCGCAGTGAATGATGGCAGTGAATTAGTCACTTATCTTGTTTACATGCCTTTCTAACTTACCTTTTCGATGTTTTAAGATTTTTCACAATAAAATTGCTGAGTTTACTGGTACAATATAATGCATGTCAGGTTGATATTGGTTTTGGAAAAGGGGTGTGTTTATTTTCTACATGTACCTATCAGTGTCTGTATAGAGATTGACCTCCCCGGAAGTCAGAACAGCACCACCAGCAAATGTATGTCTGGATTTGGCAACTGAGGCATTGCTTGAGTATGACCATCTTCAAGTCTAAACAAAACAGCCATTCACTTACCTCACAGCTCTTTAATAGCATGCACGGTGTTGAGTACAAAATCTTCACTTGATCTGACAGTTAGATGTGTCAGATACACGTCAATGCTGAAACCCAGGGATATGTTTCTGCAACCTGTTTATATCACCTACTAATATACTTATCTTAAAGAAATTTATTTTAACATGATATGTCAACAAGTTTGTTAACTAGATTTGACTTGTGTTTCTCAGGTTGCGAAGCTCACTCATGCAGTCTCCGTATTTACCGAAGGCATTCTTATGATGAAGACAACTTTAGTTGGCATTATCAAGGTCTGTGGTTCATGCTATAAGTGTTGTATTGACAGAATTATCATGTTCTGGCTCTTTAATTGAATAGAATTATTATAAAATGCAGTGATGTTGTGGTTTCAATACAGCTGGATCCAAAGCAGCTACTAGAAGATGGCATTCGAAAAGAACTTGTTCAGCAGGTTTCAGCCAATTTGCACAAATGGCTACAGTTTAGTTCAAAAGGAAAGGTACATTCACTGTCATTAGCTTTAGTATTTCAATCTTTACTCATATATTCTGTATGGGCACTCAAATAGCCCAGTGATTAGAGCACTGCACTGCAAACCTCCAGGTTGTGGGTTCAAATCCAGCTTATTGGTGTTGGTGGATTTGTTTCCCTAAGCCATAGGTCCCAGGTGTGACTAGTGTTGAGGTTTACTAACTCAATGACACCTGAATATATTCTGTCCTATTTATGTTGTAATGATAAAACAAAGACTCTGATAGACAGTAAATTTACTCTAAATAAAGTTTTAGGGAGTAAAATGTTTTGAAATTATCTTTCTTTATAAATATTGACCGGCATTTCAAACTGTGTACAGCAGTTTTTTTTAAATTTATGTTGATTCATTATCTATTTTGTCAAAGTGATAATTTTACATATGAATCATGTATGTATGTATGTATATATATATAATATACATGTATATTACAATGACCAATTATGTCATATGAATTGCAAAGTTTATTTTTGAGATAAATATGAATAAATTTTTCTTGCTATCAGTCATATATTTTGAAATCCAGGAATAGGCTTTTTACTTCAAAGCATTTATCAAGATTGGTTTAGATAGCTGTTCAGTATATATTTCCAGCCCAGTGATTTTCTAAAAAGATTAGATGATGTTGGTGATGTTATGGATGGTGTGAAAAGATCATTCGAGTATATACAGGATTATGTTAACATCTATGGCCTGAAGATATGGCAGGAAGAAATGTCACGTATTGTGAACTATAATGTGGAACAGGAGTGTAACAGCTTTCTTAGAACAAAAGTATGTAGGTTTCATTGTGTTGATCTTGATAATATATGCCAACTTTGTAGCTTATAATGGCAATCAGCTGATTTATTTAACTATTAATAGTATTATCAAATATGTATACGTATACTATATATAAGTATTATCAAGCAAATAATTTGGCAGTCAGTTGGTTTATTTAAGTATGATTGATGCAATTGATTAAATAGAGGGCAGAAGATGAGGGGGAATTGATTCAAAAATTCAGTTTGTCTCTTTTATTTTAGGTGCTAGATTGGCAGAGTGTGTACCAGTCAACAGCTATTCCCATACCAAGATTTTCACCAACTGATAACTCAATAAATTTTATTGGCAGATTGGCCAGGGAAATCCTCACTATTACAGATCCAAAGTAAGCTCTATTGAACCATCAATGCTCTGTGTGTGGGAGGGGGGTGGCCATGCATGCATTGACAAAATTGACATTTATGCACCCAAAATAATTTTATTTGCAGAACTACTACATATATTGACCAGATGAATGCCTGGTATGACCAGAAAACCAAAGAGGAAGTGGTTAATTTCAAGTTGTTTGAAAAACTTGAGGTTAGCTAAATTTGTTTGTAAAGTACCACATAAATATTAGTTATTGTGTAAATTTTATTACTGATTTCCCACCTGCAGTACAGTGTTATCAGTGTTTAAATCAGTCTGTTTCTCTCAGAAATAGAGTTTTGGCTTCAGTATCTATATTCAACTGATTTTTCAGCGTAGTTTAGGTACATGGGGTCTGACCGGTCTTGACAGACTATTCTGCTTCATGGCCGTGCAAGAATTACAGAACTTTCTTGGATTAGTGAAGAAAGGATTACTTGCTGATAAGCAGTGGACGGAGTTCTTTGCCAAAACCAAGAAAGAATTAGAACCAGTTTCTGGAGTAATCGGTAAGTTTTCAAATTCATTATGCATACATTTGGTTATAATTTATTTCTAAGATTTCAATTACAAGTTACAGAGTTTTAAAAATATAAAATTTTTGTGTGATTTAGTGTTCTTTTGGTGTTTTGTTTGCTGGTATGTAGGGTAAATGTATGATATCGTCTTTCAGCACAGCCACAAAAGTTCTACAGTACTTATTTAACAAGAACCACAAAACTTTGGACAACATTCTTAGATGTTGTACTGAAGGTTAGCATGTGTGTGTGTGTCCAAATAAAAGATTATATGTGTATTTCTGTGATAGCAAAACACATTTTTTACTCATGCACATGAAGGTTAATGCAGCATGCCTGATGCATGTTAAATGAAATAATGCAAACTTCTCAATCACTTCTCAGAAGAAACTTGCTGCAGATATTGAAGATAAAACTAATAGTTCAATTCACATTTGATCTCAAAATTAAAACACATTTTAGAAGCATCAAATCTCATTTATACCCAGTAATAATCAGTGTTGGTAGGATGTCATTATGATATTATGTGTTTATATTAATGTTTTATTTGAAGTACACAGTTAATTGTAATTACAAGCAATTGTGGTCTTTTTCAGGTGGGACAGATGCAGTTGCTGCGTCGTCAAATTGCTAGTCGATTATACTCATCCTGCAAGTTTGACTCTAAGTTTCTGGCCAGTGGACTGAGCAATCTAAACAAGTAATGCTCTTCTTTTACTTCAATTTTAATTCATATTTAGTCCTGAGCTTCTACAAGATGCTACACCTTGTGTTTGGCAATGATATTTAAACTTTTGTTTGTCACAGTGCTGTGCTAACAGACATAGAACTTCACTATCAAGATCCTAGCAAACCTTATCCAAAGGAAGAGAATCCACTGCTCTATGAATTGACTTCTTACCTGGAATCGGCTGGCATCAGTAATCCTTATACCAAGGTACTATAGAGGCTACTAGCAGTGTCTGGTTATATCTGTGGGTACTGAAAATCAGATTTTAAGGCATTAGATTAACAGCTATGATCAAACATATCAGATCTGAGGGGGGTATATTTTTACTGGCAACCATTTAAGGATATCTAACACAAAATAATCCATCCATGTACTCCTTTATGGCTGGGTCAACCACTGAACATAAGAGACTAGTAGGCTGTTGATGGATGCAAACCAAGGACCTCCACGTTTTTAACTCTATAACTGTATCAATGAGCCAAAATGCAAATATACAGAAATTATGAATGAAGTCAAAATATGAACATAATCAACCGTATATTAAACAACTCAGTTCAGTTCAAACATTTAATTTCAGAATATAAAATTCCATATACATATAATACAGTGAAGTATATAATGCACATAACAAGTTAGAAAGAAATAGAAATTAAGTATTTTGTTCCATCTAGCAAAACTCCCCCCTTAAAATACCAAATAATTTTCTGTATATATTATTTAAGGCCACTACATCATGCTTATACAAATACTGTCTATATGTTGACCACAAATGACAGCCATAGGCATTGCAAAGGAATTATCTAAATAATTTTACTTTAATACTGGAGGAACATGTTTTGAAACAACTGATAAGCATATTCCCTTTTGAATAAAGTGATTTAACATATCTCATGATATCATCATAATCCTGATGTTTGTCATGTATAATTACACCTAAATACATGTATTTGTTACTTGTCATGAAAATCAGTAGTACATCATTAAGGCAGAGAGTAGGTACAAATAAACTATTCAGTGAATTTGGTTTGAAACACATACACATAATAAAATTTGAAACAGCAAAGTCAGCACATATATCAAGCAGTTCCTGGAGAGCTATACCTGGTGAGGGAGCTATGATACAGGTATCATCCGTGTACATTAAATGATTTATGATCATCCCATTCATACTACAACCAATATAATTCTGGATCAAGTTGCAACTGAGCTCATCCATGTATATATTAAACAACACAGGTGACGTCTTACACCATTAGACACAGTAAAGAACTGGGAGAATTTATTACCCCAACGTACACAAACTGTTTGTTGACATTGCCAACATATGAGAAGATAGATTAAATAACAAAGTTTTATGAACATTACACACTTAAGTCATATTATCTTTGGGTAAACTGTTCCTTTAACCCAAAATCACGTTAAGCAAAGAGTTTGAAGTTATTTCACTCCATTTTTGATTGGGATAGAGATTGCTCTAGCACAGTCAGCTGAGGGTTAGTTGTGTATGTGAGTTGTTTCATCTGATCATGTCATTTTACTGGGAAGTTTGTACATGGTCATATGTGCCAATTGTCACTAGCACTGAAGCAAAATATAGCACTCACTCTGACTACAGAAATATTGCCAGACATGTGACATTATTGGCTTTTTTTCACTGAAAGTTGACTGGTGTGCATCAAAGTTTGTGTAATGTATCTTTTGTACTTAAAACAATATGTGATGATATTAATTCATAATAAAATCATATAACATAAGTCAAGTGTATTCATTAGCCGATAGACTTGTTTATCCCTTAAATCAACATGAAAAATAGTGATATACTAAGATTACTTCAGTTGTAATAATACAAGTTGCCAATGATATAATACAGAAAGAAATTGGGTATATATTTAGTGTGCTAAGTGCAAATTGGGTAGCAAATGCCTTGAGCCCAGAAATACTTTAAATTTTTGTGTGTTTGTGAAACCGAATGGCTCTCAGGTTATTTTACCTGTTGATTACATTTAATAGAAATATATTTTTTATTAATTAAATTATTTATTAAATTGTTTTTATTTCCAGATCTATATCACAACGCAGAGGCTTCCGTACTTCCCACTGTTCAGCTTCCTGTTTGTTCTTGCTCAGATACAAAAGATGTCATACGTCAAATCAGTTGGTAAAATCGATTGATAAAAAATAATCATATGGCATACAAAGCAAAATAACTTTTACATAATTAATGAATACATTATTTGAATAAATTATTTTTAGTTTTATTTATATATGAATTTATATAACCTTTAGAACATATTGTAAAACAATATTATAAAATATTTAATAACTTGTTTAATAAATTATCACAATTACCAGTTTTAATTAATAATATTTAAATGATTGTCATTCATTGTGTGTGTCAGTCAGAGAGAAAAGCTTTGAGCATTTGAAGTTCAAAAAGGAATTATTGTACCGGTATTTTACCAGTTTTATGCTACATCAAACTAAATGAGTGTAAAGCACAGTGATTTCTATTTATGCAAAATCAAATTAAGAAATGCCGGTGTTATCCGAGTGATTCTGCTGTTCACATAGTATAGTGTAATGTTCAACAATTTTAAAACCTTTTACCGTGCTTAATATTAATACAGGGCTTACCCGGTATTTGTTTTGACTCGGAAATATTTGATTGAATTTGATGAGTGCTTTAATAATAATGAAAAAAAAACAAGCATGTGCACAGAAATATTTACATACATTTAATACATCAACCCTTTTAGACTATCTGTGGATAACAGGATAATACCTCTTGCACTGATAACTAAGACAAAAGACCTATATAATTGATGTATATATCTAATATATATATATATATATATATTGTGTGTGTGTGTGTGTGTGTGTGTGTGTGTAGTTGACTATATGATTGTTTTGATTTGGTCAGGTGAGCTAATTGGGAAGAAAACAAGTGAACCAATTGATGGCATCCCTTTTACTCTTGGATTGTTCACACTGCTGAAGCAGTTTCATACAGAGAACACAGATATGTTTCTGGCTTATCTTGGACAGTACATCAGATCACATGTACAAGCGGCTGTTGGGTTCGTAAATGTTTTCCATTACAGCTGTTTGCTTGTGTAATGATGAAGCTATTGAGGCATCTGTGGTATTTGAATTAAAAAACAATTATCTGTATGAAGAAATAAATAAATGTGATTGTGTAATCTGACCATGCTTCATGCAGTGAAATATAATTTCTTAATGTGTATTATAATGTGGTTAATATATGAAGTTTATGCCATTCTTTATCTGAAAACTTTGTGCTTTAAGCAAATATCTTTGTTTTAATTTTTATAAAAATATGGTTGTCATTTTATATCTTCAACTATTTTTATTATAATCATGATCAATTTCACAAAATTTGGTCAATTTACAGTTTGAAAGTTCCAGACCTTCCTCAGGATGTCATCAATATTTTGGTCTTCTTAGAGGACTTCATCTCTTTAGGAAGTCTTTCTAGAAAGGTTTGTTTATCCTATCTGACATTATTTTAACATGAAATAGATATAAGCTTAATATTTCTAAACTTAACCAACTACCGTTTGATTATATGTTTTCAGTGTTGTTTTATCTCTTCAGGTTTTGGATAACCACATACCGGCATATATTTTTGATCAGTTCAAATCGCTTTCCATGTCTTAACTGGGTGTCTGTTTTTATACAAGGCTGTGAGTGAGGCTGGATAGATAAGGAAGTTTATCCATAGAAACCCTTTATTTATCCTTGTTAGAATTTTCTTAATGACAGTTGTGTATAAACTGAATTTGTGTGTGTATATTTAGTGTTGTGTGTGTAACAAATGTTCATTTGTATATTAATGATGTAATCTATAATTCCAATATAGTGCTTACTATAAACTGTGCCTTTCTATGTATTATTATTGTTACAAATTATTATTTTATTTCCTTAATTATCATTAAAGAAATTATCTTTTAGTTCCTACATAAATATAAGTAGCAAATTAAATATTTCTATTTTTCTAATGTATTCAAACTTTTAACTTGTTATCACAATGTAATAATTCAGATGTATACAGTAATTTAATTGGTGTTTATTACAAATAAATATCCCATAATAGTCTCAGACAACTGAAAAATGTGTAACATAGATACATGTATCAGATAGACAATTGGAAAGTCAGCAATCAAATCTCATCATTGTTAAAACATTATTTATTAACAATAATTCTTTAAAACAATCTTTTTAGAAATGCAATAATTAAAGTTAGCGGCTATGAATCATAAATCAACTTCTATAGAACAGAACAGAAATAATTTGCAGTAATTGCCTGTTCCATTTCTACAAACTAAAATAAAGACTGACATCAGATGACTGGAACAGATGTTTAGCTGTTAACTAGTGTGTGTGTGTGTGGGGGGGGTACCTTTCTGTGCCACAGATGTAGGATCAGTGGTTGGGAGTCTTCATACAATACTGCAGTGTAAGCAAGTATGCTTCATGCGGTAGACTATAGCACTTAATTCCATAACAAACACATGTGGCTGAACATGCAAAATAGAAATAACTGTAATCTTACCAAGTTTAGTGAGATGTAATCACTAAAATGCTCTTATCACCATCTATTGATGAGTTATTGAACGTATTTTTTTCAGTGGTTCGGGTTGGGTTCAAATAAAAACAACCTACGTTTATGGTAGTTTTCTCAGGGAGTCACTCTATAATATGTACCTCGTGTGATTAGCGAGGAGGGAAAACAAAGAATTTGCTTATTCCTTGTGGAAAAGCTGTATGATGGCAAAAACATGACTGGACAAAGGAGTGTTTTTGGTACCATGAATGTTTGTCAATACACACTTTCAGTTAAACTAAAATGGAGTATTTGCAGCAAATATTTTGTTAGTTTATCAATAACAAATCAGAAAATGATAACAGGAACAACAATAAAAGCTGCTCAAATAAGATGTATTTCTTTGGATAATGGCAAATCAATGTCAAGATATCCTGTGTTCTATTTCCAGCAAACTTTTCAGTTCAATAGAGCAGTGTTTGGTGAATGCTAATGTTTGTTTGCCTGTTCACCACACCACAGAATCGTCGGATAATTGTTTCACCTATGTCAGGAACTGAGCTGATGTTTCTTCATCAGAAACTACATGAAGCTGAAAGTTTAAACCTTTATTTTGAAGATACAGAATGTACTAAACATAGAATACATGATCAGGATCATCATGTTGTGACAACATACAGCTCTCACTATAAAATGTTCAACATACAATCTTAACATCAACTAGTTGTATGTAAAATGAATGGAATAAGAGCTACTGTCTGAGACCAATACATATGTTCAGATATTCTCCTATCTCTTCTCTTTCATGGCTTTTTTGCTCGCCTCTCGACGTCTCTGAGTCAGTGGATTTCTTGGGTCAAATATTTCATAACGATCTGAATCAGTGACATTGGGGTCGATCACCTTTGATGAGTGAGAATCGAACTTTAACTTGTGATTCATCCTGAAAATAAAGCTATAGTCATTATCTATTGTCTGATTATATTATTTCCTGTTTGATCTTGTGTATCAGCATGTGTGGACCACTCTCGGTGTTATTATACACAATGTTGCTTTTTTGTTGTGATATTTATACAACACTGTTTGGCTGAAGTCAGTAATCTTACATCTGTTAAACTCCTAAAAACGTACATAACTCGGAGCCTTTAGAAGATTATACATTTTCATTCACTTTTACGAGGCACTCATACACAATGTGTGCACATTTGGGTGTGTGTATATATGCTCACTTGTAATATTTCCCCACAGATACTAATAAGGGTATAGTACAGAATTGAGTGACTGAACGAATATGGATCAACTATGAATAAAGCTGAACCACAAGGCACCAATTGGCTGGCGATCCATGTAATTATTTACAACCAAATTAAATAAAGGTATTTTTAGTCTCAAAGTTATCTAAAGGTTTTTGAAAGTGGCATAAAAATCAGAATCTCTATAAACATGTCAAACCAACTGTACCCACCTTTCTTAATTATTCTGTAATTGGCCAATTAAAGTATGTTTACAATGACAGTGAATTAACATTTGATACGATTATGATAAATAACCAGCATTAATCATTAACTAATTAACTCAGTGATACCAACCAACTCAGATCTGATGGATCATCTTCTTCTGTGTCTGCTTTCTTTTCTTCAACTTCTTCTTCCTCATCCTCCTCTTCATACTCCATTATACGCCTATAACATAAAGTTACAAAACATTTTAGGCTGAGCTTTTTCTTTTATATTATTACTAGTCAGTAATTTTAGTAACTACACAGTGATATCTCGGATGATTAAACTTATTTGCTGACAAAGGTAACTATGAAGAGTAAACTTATCAGAACAGACTTAAAGTTTTCAAGAGATGACAGTGGTTTGAGCTGTGATAGTGTAGTTAGTTAGAGCGTAGGACTCGTAGCTGAACGGTTGCGGGTTTGAGGCTCCGTGAGCTGCAAAGTTGACTGGTTCACTCATCCATAAAAAAAATGAGTACCCGACAGGACGCAATGGCTATATGTTTGAGTAACGCTTTGCACCTATAATGGCAGCATGCGTTGTATGCTCCCTTGGGAGTTGAGATATGTGCTGTGGGTGGAAACAGGTCTGAGTCAGGGATAATAATATTGTAAAGCGACATAGAGCAGCTTCTAGCTGAATAGGGCACTACATAAATATCACATTATTATAACCTGTTTCAAGAAGTGGGGGTTGGTAGGCTAAAAGCACAGTTGCCATATAACTTGAATCAAGACACTAGCAGTTACAATAGAATCTGACAAGATGACTTAAGTTTTGGGGAAATTAATTCACACAGATATTCAGTTGCACTGCCATTCATAGATACATTAGTTGTTAATAAACTGTAAAATAGATATGAATTTTCAATGACAGCCAATATAGGTTTTGGAGGATTTGAGCAATGTGATATTTTCAAATATTTGACACTATGCAAGCTTCATCATTCTGAATTTGCTATTGATATTATAATCTGTAATGCTGTATAATGTGGAGTTACAATATTCTACATGAGATGTAACAAAGGCAAGGATAACTGTAACGGATTTCTCTTGTAATAAGAATAGTTTTAAATACTGGGTATTATTAAAATTAGAGTAGGCAGCTCTAAAAATTGACGCGACATATTTATTCATATTATTACATTTATTAATTATAATCCCTAGATTTTTTACTGACCTGTTTGAGGTAAAGAAGGCTTCAACAATGCAAAATAGAGTAGTCTCTAATGGAATAAGATTTTCTTTCTGGATCTTCCAAGCTTGAGATATATTGTTGTGTTGTGTGTTTAGTATGGATGCTTTATGGGTCATGATAATGAGGCAAAGTGATAAATGACACACCCTTCAAACATTACCAAACTGAGATTTGAACTTGCGTGATTCACATCTGATGTGTTCAGTATGGAAACATAGGAGTTTATATATGGAAATATTTTCTCTAAATGTGATTAATAAAACTGTGATATTATTCTATGGATGAAGTAAAAAAAATGGACGATCTTGACAGGTTTATCAATGTCACATGAACAGATGAAACCATCCACCTTAACATGTGTGTTCTAATAAGCAATTAAAGGGATAGTCCATCATCAGAAAACATTTTGAGGACTAATATAGCTATACTCACAAATATCATAAATAATGTCAAAATGTGTAAATGATCATATTAAATAATCCAGTTCAAAGTCCTGGTTAATCGACTTTTAATGGCCTGTGGGTGTCGCCATTTTGAAGCTAGACAGAGACCGGAAGATCCTGAATGCTGATGTCACTTCAACGCATCCGGTTGACCCGAAGTCTGTAGAGCCCATACAAAAGCATGTAAACAAGAACATAACGTAACCGCGTTATTAAAATTAAGATATGAATGACATATAACCATATCAGTTTGAGCCAGAAGGAACCTGACAGGAGGAAGATGATTCAAATGGTTCAGATATTAATGCTCAAGAGAAACTAGAATCCACGTCAATTTAGAGATCGCCGATGTGACATCAGAGCATTTCAGTTTGCTCCTTCCCGCCTTCGAATCTGGCTTCCCTCCCAGTAATTTGGATTATTTCCCTATATCTATGATATCAGGTATATTTGGTGATTATTATTGTGGAATTTGAGGGTGGACTGTCCCTTTATGCTCCAATTAAATGTTCACTTCTCTAGCTTAAATAAACTACTTGACAGACTGAGTAATTAGTGATCATTGGTAATGATTTGGGTTTTATGAGAACTGTAAACAGCCCATGGTATTGAAGTATTTTTTAGAGGACTTACTGTATAAAATCATCAGAACTTTAATATCATAAATCCAGATCATTGAAAGTCAACAGGCACATATTCACAACAGAAATGAAGCACTGAGTAATTAATTATCATTGGTAATCCTTTGGATTATGACAAATACAGAGAGTTCAAAGTTCGTTTGAATTTTCATGAATGGTAAATAGCCCACGTAATGGAAGAATATTTAGTGGAGTTGTCCTGGGAACCCATTGAAAATTTAAATAATCAGGAGCCAAGCACCCTACGTAATATCTACAATATACTGTACTGTGTTATAATAAAGCCAGACCATATCACCAAATGACAGATTTATTAAGGGAGACATATTCACCTCGTAGCAGAGAGTTTTGACTGGAATTTAGCCAGAATGGCTAATGTTTCTTTTTCTCTTGTTGACTTATTTTTCTTTATCTTTCTATCCATGTACTTCTTTCTTTCTTCCTCATAGGCCAATAAAACTTCATTCTGTGATTTTTCTGCAAGAAACAGTAAAACACTGAAATATTGATTAACAAGTACACATATCTGCCAATTTGGTATCATCATACATCACTCAAGAAATACTGAAACAAAGAACTAAGTTTCACAAAATTCTTGAATATTAAAGAAGACAGAACTAGTAAAAATTAATGAGAACACATTCAAAGAATCAGTTGTATATATTTGACATCCTTCAAATAATTCTAAAATTTAATGACTTGGAAGTACATTAATTAAAACAGGAGTTTAGACAAGATATGAAAGAAATTAATGTTGAATTAATGACTCTAGTATTCTATGAGCCTAGGTATTCTATGAGCATAAATCAGCACTAAAATTAATGTTAATGCAAATTTTTTTTTGATAATTGTGCAGAACACCAAGTCATTATCTAATTATGTAATCAGATTCTTAATTATCAAATACACACTTAGACATTAAATATAACTTGTATTGAAAATGTATTGCATTAGTCAGAATTCATTGAAGGTAATTTCATGTAATTGCCTACAGCAACCAGATCTTTGATGTGGGCACTCTCTGATTATAATTACAGTTAACTAGTTCCATGTTTTTATGGTTACATTCACAATACTTCTCTAGTGATGACACTCATCTATAATGTGTTTCTACAACACTAATTAGCATCTACCTTAAATTAGTTAACAGCATCATATAAAAATAGGAAAATATATTTCCAGAAGTTTTCTATTCAAAATGGGTAGACTTTCATATAATTTACAAAGAGCTTTCAACGCCAAACTATCTTAAATAAACAGAAATCAGTGAATTAACCCAAATGCATGAAATAATTTTTCAGGCTAATTTCCATTTCAAAGATATTTACAGGGACTTTTGAACCAAATGGCTTTATTTTGGGGACATCACACAAAAACAGACATGGTTAAGAAAGAAAGAAAATACAAGAAAAACAATGTAGATTGTTGATTGGAGGAGACACAACATTGTTAATAAACAATTCTTTAAAAAATAAAAACATGTTCTGTTATATGATATGAAGTGATGATTATATTATAATTGCTGGTGAACCAGTAGAAACTCTGGTGAGATAATAAGTCAAGCAGGCTAGAGACACATCTTCCATTTTTGTACCTTTGGTTATTGCAATCAGGACACAGCTAGAGAAGGGTAAAATCTTTCATTAATTCCAAGATAATCATGTCTCATGTTTTATTATTACTAATATCCTGTACATAATCCTGTCTTCAGTGATGACAGATAGAGGAGACAATACATCATTGGAAGGATTCTCTTTCTAAACAGAATCTGGTGATAACAATTAACATAAACATAATTAAAAGATCAACTAATCACTGATCATACAAATCTCTGTTCTACTTACTACCCTTTTCTTCTGCTGGCATATCTGTTGTCTTCTTTTTGTTGATCAATTCTCTTCGCAACATTTTTGCTTCTTGCTTCAGCTTTTCTCTGAGAAATGACAAAAAATAAACAAGATTTAAAAGTGGCTTATTTCTGAATGATTATAATAACACTTGTAAACTTCTCTTGTACAGAATGGTTCTTGCAGGTTTGATCCGAGTGTGTTTTATTTAATTTGTTCAAATCCCATGTATTTTCAGTAGCAGATTGTTTATTATTATCATTGTTAGAGGCAAGTCCACATACTTGGATAGTATTTAGATAGATATATTGGCAATAACATTTAGATAGATATATTGGCAATAACATTTAGATAGATATATTGGCAATAACCACAGAATGTTTGTTTTCTTCATATGAATGCAATAATTGCAAAAAAGTGGCCCAGTACAGGTAACTATTACTTAACAGTGTTATTGTATAACATCTGATCTTAGTTTTATAAATATGTTAAGTAAAATTGGAGTATATTTAATAGGTTAGTATTAACCTTAATACACCGTCATGGTCAAGATTACCACGAATTAAAGAAGTCAGAGATGATTTTGTGTAATTGTTATACCTAAACACTCTGAGATGATGAATGTTTTACATACAATATACTAGTTTTATCACTGAATTTTTTAATTACAGTTTATTCACACTATCTCTGAATATTCTATTCATGCCTTAATCATGGTGTTTCTGAATACAATACTCATATATACATCATATTAACCCATATTAACTCATAATTTGCTCACTCATCACTCCCCTCCTCCAAATTCTTTACTTACAATTTACTCAGGTTATCATTACTCTCTTCACATTTTCCTTCATCAGACTGTGTACTCTGTTCTCTATTTACTCTTTCATCATGCGTGACATCTTCATATCCTGACTGTCTCTCCTCTTCTACCACATCACTTTTCCTTTTCTTTTCTTTAGAGTTGCTCCTTTTATCATCACTCTTTCCACTGTTGTGCCTCATCCTTTTCTTCTCTTCTTTCTTCTCCTTCCTTTCTTCCGGTTCCTTGTCAACCTTTGCCGTACTCGTGTCATCCCGTTTCAGCTTCTTCCTAATCCTTTCTTTCATTGCATCTTTTTCTGACTGCGTCATCTCTTCCTCAGATAGAACAGATGAATCTGAACTCTCTGACTGCAGCAAAAATTCAGGAAAAAGAAACATAATCATTATCAAATAGTATTAATTTCTTACAATCCTATGAAGAAAAAAACCCAAAACAAACAAAAGAAAGTATACGTAAGATCAATTGTTATTGTTATTATGTTAATTAAGATATTAAGTTCAATGTATCCTCTCATTAAAATTAATTTAGTGGATGGTTTAATGGTGAGGAGGTAACTGATTACTTTGTTATGCCTTGGTCTTTTTATAATCTTAAACATACACACACACACACAGTAAATTAATATTTTTACACACACATGAACACACACACACACTGATTGATATGCCACCTACCTGTTGATGTGTCCGTTTGTTTGTCTCCATACCTGGCACTTCTATGGCGGGTATTGAGCTTAGCTTCTTATCATTTAACAGATCATGACTACTCTTACTTTTGTGCTTCATAACCTGTTAAGAGTCCAGAGACAAACAATAATCAAACATCAATATTATTATATTACAAGATCACACTATGTATCACTAAAGTATTTTAGTAACAAAGTTATGGTGCAGGATGGAGACTGTGTTTCAGCAAAACCTGACAACTGAAGATTTATCAACCCTGTGCAGGTTCTGTTTCTCACACGTCATTGATGGAGTTAGAAAGTTTACTGAGTGTACTACTGCCAATACACCTTTGCTAACCTAAAGCATTATGACTGATATAGTACATAAGTGTTATACATGATGTAGCTTTTGATATATAACATTTTAGCAAAATTTGTTTTAATTACAAAGGTCTATATGATGATGATTGATGTTTTACTGCCACTTTTGTGCACAAGGCAGGCTAAATAAGCTAAGCTACCTCCAAAGGTAATTAAGTGAAATAAAATATGAAACAGCCTTCAGATATGCCCATATCAAGATTCAAACTCAGATGGTAATGATCTGTGATCCAAGATGCTACCGTTAGACCACGGAGACGCCCACAAAGGTCTATATGAGTTGAGTTGTTTAGCCTCAATACTAGTCACCTGTGGGACAACTCCCTGGGAAATAAATCTCACAATAAAGGGTGTGAACTGGATTTGAATCCACAACACAGAAGTTTGCAGCATAGTGTTCTAACCACTGTACTGTCAGAATCCCTACCAGATCTATGTGAACAAACCATTATCATTATCAAGTGATTATTATGCCATAAATTCCCATAACTACATAAAATATGCATATTTCTATAATGGACCTGTCACATCAGGATGGTTTTGTATGTGTGTGCTTTGCTGAATACACAAAAGATTAATAAAACTGTATTGTAAATAAAACGTAAAAGAGATAAATGACTGGTTATTGACATTAAATATGAATATACAGCTACCTATTATCCACCTCTGAAATACCAAATATCATACAAAATTTATAAAAACAACAACAGTATTCCGTAAATAAACCCATTAACTCCCATACTAACTGTAAGCTGCTGGGATTTCATACATTATACCTATCAGTCTTAAAAGGTCCACCATAGGAGTATAATATACAATATTATGACTGAGATAACAAAGTATAAAAGGAAACTCGGCATTAAGTGTTACAGCATGTTTAATAGAAATTATATAATGTTAATAACATTAAAATCTAGAAACAAACAGAAACTTATCTGAAAAAGGAAATAAGAAGGAAATATGCCAAAAACAGGAAAAAACAGGATGCTCTGAATCTGATGTTGTCAAATTCCATGAACAATGCACAAGTAATTTCATGTTTATTCCCTAGCCAGCAAAACACAAACAAACAAACAAACAAACAAACAAACAACTGACCTTTACTACTTTGTTTACTTCTTCTTCGTCTTCTTCAGCTTCCTCACCAAATGATAACAAACTGAAGATTCCTGAAATAGATGACATTTGAATAATTGAACTGATACTGTTTGTTTCAAATTACTGTTACTAGCGTATTACTATATTAACACATGGTAAAAATGACACACTCATAGCATTACTTTATTTCCTACAAATTTGTATATGGAATATTATTATGGGGATAAAATAGACACATTTAAAAAAATAAAATGTATTTAAACTTTTAAATAATTATTGTCAACTTTATCTTACTGATTACAGGAGGTGACATTTTGTGATATCAACTCATTATCACATGGAGCTTCAGCACATGAAACAGTAGACTTTAGAAAACAAATTAACATTTATATATATTATGTGTGTGTGTGCATGAAATTGTCACCCAGTTCAATCTTGCATTGGGCTGGTAACTGTCAAATGTAATGCACCGAGGTGGCAGGTAACATATACTATGATTCTTTTTTCATTCAAATAATAATTTTTATCATTGATTTATGTTACACAAACCAAAACAATATTTCTTACCAATTTAATTCCAAAATTAAACTAAGATTGAATTATTTAAGCATTTAATTATTCGTGAACACATAAATAGTTGGCGAGAGTCACAAAAAGGGTATTGTTTTGGCACAGGCAGTCCTTCCCTCTCAAAAATAGAAAAATATAGTGATGATAAGTTAACAGACAGCAAAAAATATTAAAGATATGAGAAGCAACTTTCTGGCAAACTGGGAGTACAGGTCTTTTCTGTATCTCTATACCCTGTAATATATTTATTAGAAAGGTTTTACTTTAAGGATGGCCAATAAAATCTGAATGCATGAAAATTCTGAGGATGGGATCACGTTCTTTAACTCATAATCCATGCTATATATATTTTCAATTGTTCAAACAAAAATCAGCTGAGAATGTCATCAAACACAACTTAAGATACCATTAAAAATGTTTCTTGGACCTGGATTCATGCGCTGGGAGGGGTTCACATAGGCAACAAACATCAGTAATCTCCCTCTCAACATCACACGAACACAACTTTATTTCTAGCTAGAAGTCTGTCTATTTTTGTGATAAAGAGCTAGTCGTAGTAATCTTTGATAAACTTACTTTGTTGCTTTTACTTTACTCTTCTTATTTTTCTTGTTGTCCTCCTCCTTCCCTTCTTTATTGTTAACACGAGGCACAATATCTTCAAAGGGATTGTAGAGAATCTGAAATATGACAAAATGTTTTTGAATCAAAACTAGATACAATATATCAGTTCTTGACCTTGATAATAATAACCAAATACGAGGCCAGGCTTAAAAAAATTGGTTGGGACTCAAAAAAATCCATACGGTCAGTAGGAATTAATTTTTTAAATATATTTTTTGGTGTCTAGTGGAATATATTGTTCATGAAGTGTCTTTTTATTCAAATACACGTATGCCAGTAACAAATCAGACTAGATAGGTATCATACAACTTACAAGCCTGTTTCAGATATAGACTCATTAGTATTTTCAAGTTTTTGGGAGTCTACTAACAATTCACAATCATCACATAAAGCACAACTCACCCTTGTTTTGGACCTTCAAATTTTGCACCAAAAAGGAAAATATACCGAAACTGCATGTGAGTTCTGACAACGTATTTACATCATCGATCAGATGATTACACATAAATGTAAAACCACTATTTATTTATTAAAACCACCAACAATGTATTAAATATTAAAATAACTAATTTGTTAAACTTTCTAAATCAATATTTATGAATAAATAAAAAAAGTTCTGTGACCAGATATGTTCAGGACCTCCCCCCACTATCAGGCATATCTCCCATAATGATAGTTAGCTTTCGTTCATCCATCGTGTGGTGAATATGATAATGTGTGGAACTGTTCGAAGTGAATAATGCAAACCACAAAATCTGTTGCATGTGATAAAATTCACCAGTGTTGCTTGGTGTTGTTATAGTATGAATGTACACAAAACAACTGATTTGTTGAACGATTTTTAACAAGGACGTTGTTGCATAGCTGAGCATTGGAACCTTGTTAGTTGGCGCTAAAGGTCTGAGCACTCAATATGCATGCACCAAATGTGCGTTTTTCCAGTGCTCGGACATGGAACCATGTATACTGGTGTAAAACAACTGAGCATTGAACATGTAAGCACCTATTTTGAGTTGTTTTTGATACTCAGATGCAGATATAAAAAGTTCCGAGCCAACATGTTACAATCACGTCGATATAGTTAGACTGATGTGATATTTTCGATCTCTTTTATTTTTGTTTGAACATCTTCAAAGCATCAACCTAACTTTAGACCAAATAAAAGTGTATTATGCTCAACCGCCATATTAAAAAACAAAGAGATAACGGGTTTGGGAGTTAGCGCATGCACAAGTCCTTGCGCCCATTGGGAGTCAGCTGCGGATTGAGTGCTTGGACCTTTAGCGCTAGTGAACATGGTTCCGATGCTCAGCTATGCAACCACTTTGTTTTAACAAATATTACTCAGTCTGCAGATAATCATATCTGCATGTGATTTAAATGTCATTCGATAGATAACATCACCATGCATAACTGCCCCCACAAGCAAGCCAAATTCATCCCATACACGCGCATAGTGAAGAAAGCGCAAGTAAACCGATATTTCAATGACCGAAAAGGACTTGGTATTACTGAAATTTAGAGAGTACTGATGCATCATGTGGGCCATCGAAGCAAAACACCAATCAAACGACAAATGAAAAAATAGTTGAATTATGTTTTTCATTTCTTTACAATTCCATTGGAGTCATACCAAGATTATTTTTAAGACTGGCCTGATAAAAGGATGTTCCAATGGCATAGTGAAAGTCCAGGTTTTTAGTTCAAATCTAACTTGTACCTATGTTTGAAGGATGTTTCTTTAGGTAGCTTTAAAAATATCCTTTTATCATGATTGAATTATTTAGCTTTGGCCTGGTAAAATCTGGGATATATGGCTGAGTGGTGACTAAGTAGAGAACTATTTTATAAACACAGGTAATGTTAGGGTTCAAACCCTTAACCTAGATGTTTACAGTGCTGTCCATTTCCATCTGTGAGTTATCATTACTTTAACATATGTATGAGATACACAATTACTTTTCTCTCTTTCTTTTTTATTTCTTAACTATACAGATATTTACCGACAAATAATACAAAAGTCTATGGAAATTAAATATACATAACTTATTAATAAAAAATAACTGGTATTAACTATTTTTATTACTATTATCATATTAATTGGTCACTGAAAGTCATTTTTAATTCAGTAAGTGGAAAATTATTTTTAAATTAATTCTTTTCCCCAGTTCCCCCCCCCCCCCAAATTCCAACTTGTGGTTTAAAATGGGTCAACTATTTTGTCCTACATGTTGTAAGAGGGAACTTAAAGAAGATTGTACAAAATTATGAAGAGGCTAAACAAATTTATTACTAACACCTACAACTGACTCTAAATAGTCTTTTAAAGTCTAATACTAGTAATAGCTACTCTATTCTAATTTTGGAGATGGACTTGATCTTTTATTTCCAATTACAATGGATTTCATCCTTTGTATAAAGACAATTACACTGTAAATATACAGCTGTGTTGCTTATGGCTGATCTTTGTTTGTAATTTGCATTATTTAAAGCTGAAATAAGAACAGGAGGTGCTCATAAAATGATAGAACATACAAATTATTACATTCAATTATAGTAAGCTCTATATGGTTTGTAAGTAAGACACGAGTCTGCAGATGAAGCAAGTTAATGATAGACGCAAAGAACAACTTACTTTAGTTTTAGTAATTTGATGTGGATAAAGAGGTCTATCATCTGAGTTGGTTTCTGCCTCATTCAGTTTCAGCATGTTGTATATCGTGTTACCAGCTACCTGTACAGGCATAACGAGAAATAACATCAAATAATGTGGATACTTATGTAAAAATTATCCACTTCGCGCAACTGCTGTATGCTTCACATGGCTGCTGTACAAAATGAAAATCACGTAAAACACAATAATATTTTTAATACAAATCATTTGTGTTGGTGATTTAAATGTGAACATTTTCCTTTTGACATAGTTTCATGTTCTTCCATAATCAGCTAAATGCAGTTATTCATCAACCATGAATACTGCTGCACCTGATAAACATCTGACTTTCCCTTGATGATTATTGCCTACAGTACATATACAAACATGTACCCGAAATAAGTTCCTCAGATAAAACGCCACCTGGTTTTACCCATATTCAAACCCATACTTTGTATATCTTTCACTGACCAGAAAACATAAACTCAAACTATGATAAAGGTATAAGATCAATAGTCAGTATAAGCTTTTATCACTCACTGTTGTCTTAAACAACCTAATCGACTTTGTAATCTCTAAATGCTTACCAGAGTAAGCTGGCCATAACATGTGCAGTTGGAATAAGTCAAAGTCCAATTAATCCTACCTTTCCAAAGATTGTATGTTTTCTGTCGAGTTCAGGTGTAGCGCCGAGTGTGAAGAAGAACTGACTGGCATTATCGTTTAGTCCAGCATTTGCCATGGCCACCAGACCTCGGTGATTGAATCGTAATCTTGAATGAAATTCATCCTGAAATCAAGGAAGGTTATCTTTAGTCTCAATTAAAACCTGCTAGAAGTAGAAGCAGGCAGAAAAAGGCTAATAACGGAAAACAAATCTGGATTCTCCTTCCTATTATAGGTAGGTGACTCTATCCTGATCTGAGAATATTTAGTTATTTAAATTATAAAATAACACATTAATTACAACTCCTACAGCATAAGTGACAAGGTGTGAAATATCCAACCACTTGACACAAGAAGCGGTTACAATTACAACCAGTCTGATCAGTAGTAGTCAATCAAGAGAAAATGCACTATACATATACTGTACATGTATATAATTTGTTTGTGACATTTCATGCAAGATGGATATGTTTTTACATCATATCTGAAAAGGTTAGTGGAGAGTAAAATCATGTTTATAAACAGTGACATCTTTTTGGTTGACTTGTGGATATGACTGCAAAAACACAGATAACAGTTGATGTCTCTTTAGCCATGATCATCACCAAATAAACGATGACAGTGTAGTCTATAGATAAGTATTTCAATTGCCTTTAGCATTGTAGCCCTCATTTATTCAAATGTTTACAGGAGAAGCCTAAAATTGCATCGTCGTTTGAAAAATGTATATCTCTTCTTAAAACATACCTCCCCAATGTTCCTTTCTTTGGTAAATAATATCCAATTTCCAAACTGGATTTTAGATACTTCATATTTGGGATTTTACTGTACAGATTGTCTATGAATTAAAATTTTAGCCAGAAGTAAGATCAAGACCATCTAGTTTAGAGATTTATGAAGCAAAAATATCAATATAAGTTGTGCCACATTTATCATTATAGTTCTGGAGCTAGACTTTAGTTAGATGATGATGATTGATGTTTTACAGCCACTTTTGTGCACAAGGTAGGCTAAATGGGCTGAGCGACCTCCAAAGGTAATGAGACAAAGTGAAAGATGAAACAACCTTCAGATATGCCCACGCCGGGATTCAAACATTGTAGTAATAATAATAATAATGTATATTTAAATTTTAATAAAGCGACCTTTACTAGCAGGAGCCATTCAAAGGCGCTGTACAAATAATATGTAATATAATAATACCCCAAATAATGTCTGTAAAAGCCCTGTAATGATTTAAAAGATAATAATTATTTATCTGTGAAAGCGACCTTAAATAGGTGTTTTTAGAAGAGACTTAAAATTTCCAAGAGACGACGCATTTCTAATATTTGCCGGCAACTTATTCCACAAAGTGGGGGGCTGCAACACTAAACGCACAATCACCATATGACTTGAGCCGAGACACTGGCACCTGCAATAGTATCTGACTGGATGACCTGAGTTTCATTAACAACATACGGTAAAGTTTCTTGCTACAGACCAGTTTAAATAATGATTAATATCTCTGATTATAATAAATAGGATGTTCCTCCTGATATCTAATTAATCAGCTATATATATATATATATATATATATATATATATATATATAGTGATGCTACCTGCTCACTGAATTAAATAGTAAGCTGTGACAGTGAAGGTCCAACAAATAATTAAAAGAACCCATCAGTGATCTTTCTCAGGAAAGTCTGGTGTCATTGTTCTGCCATTTTAGAAATAATAAAAGGTGCAGTTTCAGGCAATCACAAAAGAGTAATCA
>JAODUP010000755.1:125000-234746 GCA_025642065.1 Paralvinella palmiformis | reverse complement strand
AAGAAAAAAAAATAATAAAAAATAAAAAAAGATGGGATGGATGGATGAATGGTTGGTTTTGGTGGATGGTTTGGACGGGGGATAAAGGTAGAGTGAAGGAGAAAGCGAGAGAGGGGGGATATCATGCACTCTCACAAGCGGACAGATAGGTGTCCATACAATGTGTCAGATGATGTTTAATTAGATTGTTCTCAACATCACATCATGGATTTATACTCCTGGAGTCGTTTGTTACTCCGGCAGGCATCTCCATGGGTATTAAACTGCGGACAGAGTTTTTTCCCCATATTATGAGTAATTAGATTACACTGATATAGGATTTTTTTAAATGTATAGTTATTATAATCCCGACGTGTCATTCGCAGTATCGGAGATCTGCCTGAAATCCGCTGTTCTCGACCATGGGTCAAATAGATCAAGTGGATAGGCGCTTTAATTTAGATCCCACCACCCCTAACTGCAATACTTAGGGACGCAAAAAGGGGAATGAACTTTCCCCTTAGTGATAAACGGAAACGTATAAGGGTTAGCTGTTAGGTTCGAGTAAATCGTAGTATTTACTCAGGTTTGAGACGATATTTCGTTCTAGTCCAGTAATAATCCATTGTACGGTATTGCTACTTTGTTTTTATTTTAGTTTAATCGCTTTAGTGAGTCCATAGTGTGTTAGTGTACATTATCTTTGTTATGAACAAACTGTACTGTTGTTAACACGCTGAGGCTATATATAGGGCTTGAATTTGCACTTAGGTTAGAAAAGAACTTCGACGCCAGACCAGTCGGACGGTATTGATACATGGTTCATATAGGTAGGTTTTATTCAGTTATTCAACCCAGAAAAAAGCTGAGGTCAGCATCTGAGGTGTCGAAATGTTTATATACGGGTTTATTTTGGACCACAGAAAATTACGGGAATGTAAACTGTGGTGTCAAAATAGTTTATGATATGTATGTAGCAAGTCACCATTGAACCACACGCACGTGTTGTTTGTTGCAGCTGTGGTATCAAATGGTAGTTTTTGTGCTTCCGCTTTTTGTACGTAGCCTGCATGTAGCCGCTTTCCTGGGGCGGCATATTTGTCGCGTACGAAAAGCGAATTAGCTGGTTCCAAGTTGATAGACCAGACACATGCTTAGGTATACGCACACATTTATCAATATTGGAGGTATTGAACATTTAATTTTTTGATTAATGTATGTATAGTTGTATTTAGATTTATGGGGGTAGGTTTCGAAGGATGTTTAGATATGTTGATGCTCTGTGCCTGTTGCCTCTTACTATGTACCCTAAAACCACAACCCCCCCAGACAACCCAAAATGTAAATTTATAATAGTGACGAGTAGGTCATAATTTTATTGGGTTTGTTTTTTATGAGGTATTTGACCCTCCAGAAATATCACAAGGCATATTATGCTGCGGTTGAAAAGTTGTTTTCATGCGTGGGCCCATTTTTCCCCGGTCCCTGCATTCAAGAAAAGTTGATCTAGAGCTGTATAATCCATGTACTGTTTGCGTCTTTGAAGGGACGCCGTTTATATGTTTGGCCTGGTTATCCAGCATTTAAATGACTGTAGCAGGCAGAGTACGCTTTTTAAACATTAAAAGTACCCCTGACTCAGGAATAGAAACACTGCATCGCATCTCGAGCGGTGGCATTGGACACAGTTCCGGGTTGGTGTTTTTATATAACAACTTTAGTTGGATAAAAAATTCACCTTGGTTGTATGTGGGAACAGAATTATCTTTCCTAGGTCCAGTTATATTAGTTTTACTATAATTAAGATTAGCTTAATCTGCTTGTATAAAAACATTTAAGAACTACAATAGTTAGAATAGCAGACGTTGGGTCAGGTTTGAAAATGATAACATAGTTCAAACAGTGGGAAGCTATGACGGCGCTATTACGCTCTGCTTCAGCGCAGATGTCAGTCTTTTAATAGTAATTAAGCTAAAAGTTTTAATAGTATTCGCTTCTTGATGCCTGCCCGTTGTAAAAACTGATCTTTAAGATAGTGACAATTTGGTTATATAGTTTATATAATATTGCTTTGAAGAAAGATACAGCAATTAAAAATAGCTATAAATAGGGCTGCTTAGACAATTAAGCTAAACATTCTCACTACTGCCGTGATCTGACTTGGGTGTTCTACTCCCAACTCCACGGCTCTAGGTGATTCGCATTTTGATTTTGCTTGGCGGCTTAGGGACTGGTGAGACATTACACATGTCTCAGCAAGAAAAGTCTCCACTCTGGATTCAGTCCCCTGAAGAAACGTTCAGAGTTTGAATTCACAGTTCGAGATTCTCTGTGCCCCTTTCCTTATTATACACAGCTAAAACACACACACACACACACACACACACACACACACACACACACACACACACACACACACACACACACACACACACACACACACACACACACACACACACATATACATACACATTCATATACATACACACATACACATACACATACACATACATATACATATACATATACATATACATATACATATACACATACACATACACATACACATACATATACATATGGATGGATGGAATGGAGGAGGATGGTATATAGATAGATAGATAGATAGAGAGAGAGAGAGAGATTTTGCCAAATATATGTGTACATACTTAAGATATAAATATATATACGTTAAATTTATTTAATACCAATTGAACCCCCAAAAAAAATATCATGTTTTTATATATATATATATATATATATATATATATATATATATATATATATATATATGTGTGTGTGTGTGTGTGTGTGTGTGTGTGTGTGTGTGTGTGTGTGTGTGTGTGTTTGTGTGTTTATATATATACCCTTTCTATGAATATTTATTTTTTGGAAGGATGACATTACTTATATTAATGGTTACCGTTTATTACACCTTCTTTATGTCATAAATCCGACAGGCTTGTCATGATTAGATAACTTAATTTGTAGCCTTTTATTAATAATATCCGTTTATGCCATTTAATAATCAAATTGTCAGATTTTCCAGTTTACCATCAACTTGTCACACACACTAAACAACCCCGAGACTTATACGTGATGGCATAAAGTAAGTCATCAAATTGATTATATATTATCATTCATGACGGTCAAACATTGTCAATATAATACTTAACATTTGTTTGACATCATGCAGTATGTGATGCTTTCTGGATCACTGCCACTTCCCACATAAGATCAATAATTCTTATTTATATTTCAATTTTCATAATGTTTGTCATTTCGGTTATATCTTTTTGTGCTGTTGCCGGAGAAGGAATCCGGGATGTCTACTTTGTACTCGATGACATTGGTTATAACCCTTGCACTAATCTTATCTATCTCACTGTGGCAACACTAAACGAATGTCTTGTTCCACTTTAGATATTGAGCCACACCACTTCTAGGTCTGTTTTTAAGGAGCCAGTTGAACTTGATGGAAGTACTATTCAGGTTACGTCCACTTACAGAAATTAGTCTCTTCCCTATAAAAAGGGTTTTGCAAAGGGTATTTCTTATAAACCTATCACGAGGATGACATGTTAAACAGAAAACTAAAACTCATTTCAAACGATGTTGTTTAATTGGAATTCTGCAATATCTCGAATATAAGGACACAATAATTTAATAATTTTCTCTTTTTAACAGTGTGTTCGTTAAATACAACATTACTTTATGGCAGAAATCGTAACTTTCATTTAAAATTTCGGAATTACATATAATTATGAGGTGACGGAAATGACGTATTTATATCAAATTTCATAAAGCCACTGTAGTAGAATTCTACTGAAATATTTCACTGGTTATCCTTATTTGGGTTAGTTTTTTTCTCAATCAAATCAATCATTATTATTTATCGAAATTACTGATATTGTTTTGTCTATTCAACATATTTCATCGTTTTATAGCCACCGATGTTGATTCAAATGTTATTGTGACAAAGTGCTCTTGGTTATGCTTTTAATCTATCCACTCAGCTTCTTCTTGACTTAGAAGTTTTTCTTGGTGATTTTATCACCATTCAATGAGAGAAACCAGTCATGGTGCTACAACATAAAGCACATTGCGCCGACACAGGTCAAGGAACAAGGTCATGTCCAGAAAAGACGTTGCTATTAGATACATACTGAATCATCCCAATCAGGAGAAATATAGCACAGTTAGAGTTAACATAATTGTTAAATAGTGCCATATCACCAATATATTGTTTAATGATGTTGCAATACCAAATCAGACTAAGGAAATGTTGAATATCGGATAAATGACTGGGATATTCAGCTTGTACTGACTTGAGTTATTAGCCACTTGTGGAATAATGAGACACCGAAAGAATGGATTTCTAAATATTTCTCAGCCTAAAGCTTTAATTAAAGTCCAGCTAAAAAAGTCAATATTGTGAAAGAGGAAGCCATAGGGGCAATATTAAGTAAGAGCATGCCTCGTTACTGACACAATTTATTAACGATGGTAAGGACTAAACACCAGTCCAGTAATATGGCATCAACTTTAAATAGTTTCAAAGTCAGTTTTACTTCATGAACAACTAATATTATGAAGCATTCAATTTTCACGATGTCATCACAGGCTACTGGTCACAATCCATTAACACTATCTGTGAACAACCGAAAACCTTTCCAAACGGTTTTAAAAGACCAATTATATTTTTAAGAAATATAGAGTCACCTATAGGAGTAGGAAAATAGGAGACAAAGGACAACTGATCAAAGAAAACTTGGAAATGTTCCTTATGATTATGGTGAAATTTATTATCAGCCATTGTTATACATTTTTGTTCACTTATCCATTTCTGACCTCGAACAAGATATATTTTTGTTTCATATTTCAATATCAGTCACTATTATTTTTCCCATTCTCTCTAGATTTTAATTAACTTATTATATCGAATTTGACTAAAGTCATATTCTTTACGACCTCAAAGAGGTTAGTATGATAAATAATTGTATTTTAAGGATTTATTTAAGAAAGCGCATTTCATGTTTCATGATTATTAATAAATACTGTTCTACCGATGAATGGAATGATGATGATTGATGTTTTACGGCCACTTTTGTGCACAAGGTAGGCTAAATGGGCCGAGCGACTTCCAAAGGTAATGAGGCTAAGTCAATGACGAAACAACCTTCAGATATGCCCACGCCGGGATTTGAACACGGGTGGTAGTGATCTGTAGTCCAACACGCTACCGCTAGACCACGGAGGCGCACCATTATATCCAACACGCTACCACTAGACCACGGAGGCACCCCATATATATATATTATGCAAGAGCTACCTGACGATGTTCTTAAGAATATTATTTCACAGACGTGATAATGATTATATCTTTATTGCGTAATGCGACGGATGACAGGACGAAGTAATATAGTTCTCATTTTGTATCATTCTTGTTTTGTTTAATTCAATTAATATCTCTGTCATAAAATAGCTTTAGACATAAACTGAAACCAGGATATTAGTGGCACAACAGTTAGTGACATAAATTATATTTATATGCCGATCAATTAATACTAAGATATTTTGTATTATGTTATATTGTATCATTGTGCGGAATATTGTTCACGCTGCTGTTAAAGCCATATTTTAGGAAGTGAACAAATGTTTCGGTGAATGTATAATATTTGTATAAAATAATTATTTTAACAATTTACCCTCTCAACCAATATTTCTAGGTCTTTCTCCGGTCAGTCTGTAGATATATTGATGAGGCGAATTGGCGAATAATCGACGTACTCGTTGTATAGCTGTAGAACACACACACACACACACACACACACACACATACGTATGGACGCACCCTACACCCACATACATGCTTCACGCACATTGGGAAGCGGTTATATGTAAACTACGTACAACAAACGGAAGCATACACAAAAAGTAATAGTTAAGATCACAGCTCGGCGTAAAAACACGCGTGTTTATGCAATGTTGAATGATAATTTAATACATATCCACGATAATTACTTTTATACCACAGTTCACGATCAGCAGTAATATCCTCTAATTTCAAAGAAATCTATACATAAGAACATTTCTACACCACAAATGCTGACATTATCTTTATTCTGGCTTCGAAAAACTAAATAAATCCAACCTATGTCATCCATACGGACAGAGGTTTGATGGGTTGGGGGGTTGCAGGATGTTGTCTGACCAGGATGATTTGTTAGTCCGTTTCGTGTGTCAACCAACATAACAGTGTCAGTTGTGCGCGCGACAAAATTGCACTGGGTACATATAGAGAAGCAACAGAATATTTAAGGTAAAAACTAGCAACACTTCACATTGGAGTATAACTGAATAAGAACGAAATACCGCCTGAATCATTCACCCAAGCTTCATTTAGCCTCCCTAAGTATAAGACGTTATACCTGGAAGCGTGACGTATTTTACCTATAATCGAGATCACTTAATTTCAGCCAGATCTCCGATAGTGCTAATGGTATGTAAGCATAATAATTAATGTAGATTTAACCATCTTGCTCTCTTAACTAATTATTCACAATGTGGGAAAAATCCTGTCAGCAGTTTAATACACAAGGAACGTTCTGCCAGCAGGAGTATAAATACATCAAACAGTATTATATGAATTAATAGAAGGTCGTTTCACACAACCACATAATAGACAGTGAAAATGTATACATTAACCCTAGCAACGTTCAAAGGTTCCACAATAAAGACAGAACTTTATTAGATTGGTATATATATATATATATATATATATATATATATATAATATATATATATATATATATATGATACTTTTGCTTTTAACACATGCGTGTCTCACATCTGCTGGGAAGCGGTTGTAGGCTACCTAACTGAAGGAGAAGTACATACAAAAAAGACTCTGACCCAACCGGTCACAATAAAGAGTGCATTTGGGTGTATGTTTGTGTTTGTCTGTGGGTCAACAATCTCCAGCTTCTCTAATTGGATGGCAATAACATTACTTTGGGATAACTTAATGTCGAGGGCACACTGAGTGGATAGTTTAAAAGCCGACATTCAAGAGCACTTTGTCATAATAACTCTTGTATAATCCTCAACAGCTGCGAATAGAGGACATGTCGGCGACTTGAAAAGACAATATATTTTCAACACCTTCGGTAGATTATTAGATTTTCTCTGCTTGAGAAAATGCTGATCCAAACAAGGGAGACCAGAAAGGTATTTTATTAGAATTCTAGTACAATACCTTGATATAAATGTATTTATTTCATCACCTCATAATTATATATAATTCGGAAAACAAAATGAGAGTTAGGAAAAATTGGTGTTCAATGAATATGCTGAATGAACAATAACGATTCTAAATTTATTATATACATATACTTTGTTCACACACCCGTTAGTTGAACAATATCAAATTTCTGAGATAGAGGAAGTGTAATGAAGTAATTCCACCAGCCTCAATACAATTGGAGCCAAGTTTTGATATCGATTCGAAATATTCCAATATTCGAAATAAGAGCAACATCATCTGATAGGAAACCATTTTCTGATTAACACTTCATTCCAGTTATGGCTTACATTGTCATTTGAAATATATATGTCATTGCCTTCTATAGGGAACATACTAACTACATAGAGGGCTGGTGAGGTAAGTGTATCTGTAGAAACGTGACTCCAACTCTATAGAATGTAATGTGTGCTCAGGATGTAGGTGGAGTAATATGTGTGGTCATTCCACCTCATTGAACTCATTGTGTGGTGTAGTTGGTAGCGAGTTGGACCACAGATCACTACCACCTTACTTCGATTCTCAGCGTGGGCATATCTGAAGGGTGTTTCATCTTTGACTTCGCTTTATTATCTTTGAAGGTCGCTCGGCCTATCATGTGTACAAAAGTGGCCATACAACATCAATCATCATCCACCGTCATCCATCAAATAGAGACCTATAACCAGGTTATGTGGCTTTTACTCCAATGCATACAGTGGAAGGAATAAAAAACAAAATGTCTTTATGCATCCTCTGTCACATACTTTATGTCATGCCATTATATGCTTACCATCGTTTGTTATGGGGATCTCTTTTATTATATTCTTTTTGTCCTCGTCATTGTTAGTGTTATTAGTCTGGCTTATGTTAGCCTGCCATATGAGGGAGTAGCGGATAAAGCATTCCTCAACATATCTATATCGAGTCATTATTATAAATCTGGCATATTCAGCTCGGAATATTTTGCTTATGTTAACACATAATGCTGTTGAATGATGTACTTTCAGCTTATTGCTATTATTTAAAACTTTACACAGTAAACTTCATTGGCCATTTGCAATTTCAAATATGCATATACCATAGTTAATGGTGATTAATATTGTTCTGTATACTATTGTCTTGTATTTAATTCTTCTTCAGTCTAACAAAAGAGTCATATTAGTACAGTGACCATATCGTGTGATATTTACAAATAATGCCATTAAGAGCAAATTAGTCATTATCTGCTCTTTCTCCGCCAACAGCGACAAGATGTATAATAGAACGACTAACATAATATAAACATGAATTATTGTTTTTACTTGGGAGATGTTATTGAAGCAGACAGTATCACACAATATTTGAGGTCAAACAATATCAGATAAGATTTTTAAAATGGCCCCCAGTGATGAATATCAAAGTACCAAGAAATTGATAAGCTACATATTGCCATTCTCTATCATTCTAGGGATGGGTTATATTTTGTGAAAAGTTGGCGTTAAACTGGAAAGGGTGATATTATTGAATAAAGATGATAAATAACGTTATGATATAAAAACAGTATAAAAGAACAATAAACACTAATCAAAATAATGCCGAACTTTCCAAATAAATATCTAGAGAAGGACTGTGTGGTCCGTATATTTCCTGATTACTTCGATCTGCAGCTATTTAACCTACCCTGTGCACAAACGTGGCCGTGAAACATCAATCATCATCATCATCATCATCATCATCACATTGCTGTATTTAGTAAGGTATATATATATATATATATATATATATATATATATATATATATATATAAGCAATTCTGCCTAAATACAAGTTTTCAAATGGTCTAATTTATTACTTAAAATTTCATATAATACATAATAAACTTTGGTGTGTTATGAAGCTCTTTCAGATATTGCTGCCTTCCTATGTCAGCCATTACTGGAAGGTGGCGTTGTACTCTTTATGCTTGTACAATTATTTAAATATTTGTGACGGCCTTATACATTTGCAGATGTGTTAAATATAATGTAAATAATTCAGAGATAAGTCTCGGCTGTTGATAAAATACTTTTATTTTGGCCATATTCCTTATAAGGGGGTTCGGATAATGCTACTTCCATATCCCTGTATATTGAATACTTTTATTCTCATTGAATGAACATTTCTAGGATGGCTTCATGATTGTCGAGAAATGTATTTGGGGTTTGTTTACAAAGCCAAGTGGCACTCATCCAATAATAAGGTACCACATGCCATACACAATCATAAAGCTAAAGAAATATAGGATATAGTGTTTTAGGTTACAATATATGAGTTACTGTATCGTAGATAAAACATACTGGTGTCAATGATGTGCGCCTCGCATAAAGTACATCTAGGATATGGACCTTATGGTATTTCTCTGAGATATAATAAGACATTATTGTGTTGAACATATTAATTTAATTTTTTTTATCTGAATGCCAAATGTATGTGTTAGTGTGTGTTAGTATGTTGTGTGTGTGTGTTTGTTTGTTTGTGTGTGTGTGTGTTTATGAACACATACGGACATATTATACCTAATATACAAAGATCATTACTATGGAACTCATATACAAATAATTTTACTTTCTTTAATTCTTATGTTATCAGTGTAATCGGAGCTCATTACTAAGCCAAATTTACAGATTAACACAACACAATTAATTAGGAGGAGATCAAAGTAGTATTTGGTCCAGATACCACGTTCTTATGGTAATGATGATTGATGTTTTATGGCCACTTTCGTGCACATAGTAGGCTAAATTGGCTGTCCAGTTTCTTTGGAATATATTATATTACTTAGAATAATTTTTCTAAAGATCTATTTGCATACCAAACTTACAATAGGATTACATTATATACATATAACGTGTTTTGTTACCTTTAATTAATAATATCCGTTTATAAACATTTTTAAATATAAATTTCAGCTATTCCAGCTTTTCGTTAAGTTATCAAGTTATATAACCTAGTCCCAGTGTTATATGTAATAGCATTATGTGAATCATCCATATTGTGATAGTTGACAATCTGCAGTGTTAAGCATTTCAATATCGTACTCAGCATTGTTTAGCCAACACGCATTATGTCCAACCGTTATAGCACAGTTAGGTAGAGTGTTTGACTCATAGCCGAATGTCTGACAGCTCCAGAGCTGCTATACTGTCATGTTGCTACTCAGCCAGAAATGAGAACCTGACAGGACGTGATGGCTATCTGTCTAAGTAACGGTTTGCACCTCCAATGGCAGCACGCCTTGTATGATGCCTTGCAAATTGATGTGAATGTTTGATTGAAACAATCTGCGTAAACCGCCATAGAGTAGCTATCTAGCTCGATAGGGCACTATATAAATATAACGTATCGTTATAATTATGTTATTATGTGATGTTATCTGCTTTTCTACAATATTCAGATTTCGCGATATTTGTCGTTTTTATCGTGACGCTGTCCCCGGAGAAAGAGAAAAAAACAGGGGATGTGTACTTTATACTTAATGACAGTGGACATAATACGTGTATCTCTGATATATATCTCTATAACGTCACTGTAGGAACGTGACTCTGTCATTACGCTCCATTTACCGAAAAGATCGGAAGTCGGTTTGAAGAAGACTATCGCAGGATATGGTCACTGGAGTAATATGATTCTATCGCATTTTGTAAGAATGAAGGGGAATACAATAAATTGATGGTGCGGATGACAATTTTAATCACGGTTAATAACGGTATATGCACAATTGCAATTACAATTATCTAATGTCTTTTACTGTGTACAGCTTTTATGATAATAATTAGCCGAAATTACATAATTCAAGTAACATTTTATGTTAACATATCCCAAATAACCGAGTTGAATTAACCAGATTTTTAATAAAGACTCGATATAGTGATGTTGAGGAATGTGTCGCTGTTGTCTCATATGATTGATCGAGCAGTGATAGCGCAGTTAGTTAGAGCGTAGGACTCGTAGCCGAAGGGTCGCGGGTTCGAGGCTCCGAAAGCTGGAATGCTGCCATGTGGCAACTGGTTCACTCATCTATACAAAAAAATGAGAACCTGACAGAACGCGATGGTTATGTGTTTGAGTAACGCTTTGCGCCTTTAATGACAACATGCGTTGTATGATCCCTTGTGAGTTGAGATGTGTGTTGGGTGGAAACAGGTATGAGTCAGGGATACTAATACTGTAGAGCGCCTTAGAACAGGGTTACCTGGTACTAGCGCTATAGAAACATGCATTATTAATATAACTGACTCGTATGAGCTGGAGTAACAACAATAACAATGCGACGACAGCAATGATAGAAATAAAAGACATCCCTTGAAAACCAACCAAAAAGTAGTAGTCATAAAATAGAATAATACCAATAATGTGACACTACTTCAGGTATTGAAGTAAAAGCCATATCGCCTATAGGTATGCATTTAATGGAGCCAGTTCAGTATAAAAGGAGCACACATATCACCCACATACTTACTGGACACGCATAACATTCTACGGAGGTGGTCTAATTTGTCTCCAGCTACACTCATTACAATGACCCTTACGGGAGTACATTTACTACAAATACATCCATTACAATTTTCTTCACCGCCTAAAAAACAATACACAAGATGTAGTTCACTTGTTCCATATCAATGACAACGCCACAGATATTTCATATGATAATGTGAGCTAATAAGGGGAAGATATTATTCAGACAACGAGACTTCTTTCAGGTGATGTTGTTTAATTGGAATCCGAGAATATCTCGAAATCGTTATATTTTATGTTGAGGTTGGTGAAATGACTAGCCAATTACTTCCTGTTACCAGATGGAGCAATTACTTCCTTACGTTTGCCACATCTCAAACATTAGATAATATTCAATTAACAGGTGTGTATAAATAAAGTGTGTATTGACATGCATTTATATAGGTTATTCTTTATTCCGCGTAAATTAAACTTCCAAGTAGGGAAACATTTTAAACTTGTTCCACATCAGATGAAGACACTTGTTCCCGATGACGTAATTGATAAGGATGGTACCAACGATGACACAGGTTTATATCAATCTGTATGTCAGATGGATGAGTGGATCGTGTAATCTAACGATTGTAATTATTGATTAGCAGCTCGTGCTGGTACAGCCAGCGAGAAAAGATATGTGTTATCTATAGAAATGAATATACTACAGTCGATATATGAGTGTGGTTTAATGTCTATAGCTAAATGAGACAAATCGATGTGTGGAGAAGTCGTGAGCTGTAGATGTGTGGATCAACTAGTCCCAAGGCACTGATGTGAGAGATAGTACATATGTGTGATACGGAGGTTAGGTCAACTGATAGTTATGTACTCTCCCAATCAGGAATGTGTTGTGGTAGTGTAACACTAGAACGTGTACTGGTAGATATACCACAACTCCAGATGAAACCCTTATCATGTTTCCAATGGCGTTAGGAAATACTGAAGATGGGAACTAATTCAAATGTCCATATGTCACTGCTTTCCTCTGCTCAACACCTGGCACGAGGTTCCGTACTTTCTTCACAATGAAAATAATATTCACGAATAGTATGTTCATTTCTGATTATCCATATTATACCTGCAATATAGCCATTGATTAGGATATCATGTTTAATAGGAAAATACTCGATGTGTTTCGATCAGTTTCTACGGTAGAGGCCATGGATATAATCAACTCATCTCCGAACAAGACACATGACTTATGTCCCCTGCTTATTTGCCGTTTGAAGAAATGTGCACATCAACGTCACCGACTAAAAATAGCTATTTTCAATGGGTCGATGGTTGAGTCAGTGATGCCATTGTTTGAAATGAGCCGTCATAACTCCGAAGCTCAACGGATCTGAGTTGGATAAGGATGATATGAACAATTATTTTCCTGTACCTAACCTTCCTTTATCTCCTAGCTTTCTGAACAGGTAGTAGCAAGTCGTATTGAAGAGCACTTAGGGCATAAGGACTTCCATTACATTTATCTGTCACTTATTGTAAAGGACATTTAACAGAGACTGTTTTCTATAAGAGTCTTGTTCACGTTTGGGGGTGCCAAAAGGCTCCGCACAATATACGGCGAGAAACCTTTTCGAGCTTCAGCTCCGAAGGTGTGGAATAAGTCGCCTAATCATGTTAAATTTCCTGCAAGTAGCGATACATATGTTAACATTCTTAAAACCAACTTATTTAAAATAGCCTATTTATAATATCTACACACTAATATATATATGTATAAAACAGTTTTGTAATATGTGAACCAAATGTCTATATCGAAAACGCCAGGAAGCAATTTCTTATACTTGTCCTTGATACCATAAACCAATATAAGAACACGTCAAATTGCTTAATGAAAAATATATAATCTTTTCTATAGGTATATCAACAGCCAAGCAAATTAATCTTAATGTGGACTGTGAAACAGGGGCATATTTAGATTAGAGGTATGTGCATAACTTGTTTTTATAAACCAGACATGGTTGCTAAAATACTCAGATAATTGAAGTTGACACCAAACATTCCATCCACGGAGATTACGTTTTACCGTTTAATATATGAGGGCATTCATGTACCATAAATACGTGGAACAATGGGAATAATATCAAAATACAATCCGTTGTTGTCGTTATTTACACACGCGCACGCGCACAGACGTGCGCGCACGCATATACATATATATATATATATATATATATATACAATTTTGTATGCGTCTGACAAAAAGTGTTTACGTTTATTTCAGACTTTAGACTGTTAGTTGTTGGACTTAGTGAATGAAGTAAATCTTGTCGATAATATTTAGGTTATTGAATGAATGATATACTGAAAAGCAGAAATAATCAGCTGGTATTCTTCTAAAGCCATCACATCTACCGGTATATGCATCCACCTCATACAGGCTAACATTAAACTGCCCACATTCACATACTTAATCAATGATTAAACGTATAAACGCGTGACTAAGAGCTCGTATTCCCAGTGTATTATGTCGCCCTTTAAATGTGTAACGTATGCCGAAGTATCAAATTCTCTAAGTGATGCACTACATCCTTTATGAAGGCTTGAGGAATATAACGATAAGGAAGAATATTACCAAAACTGTTCTTCATGAAAGTATGATCATAAGTTCAATACATTTGTCGATGAATTAATATATTGTCTAATATTATCTCGCGCAATTTATATACCTGCAAATATGCACGTGTTACACCACATTAACAAGTATTGTTGGACTGAGGTAAATCAGTATATAAACCTGAATCCTCTGGTTGGCTTCTTTTGTTGACGTTACTAAAATTAAATTATAAATAACCACATTTTATCACGCTAACTAATCCAGTTATAATTATACGTATTACTGTAATGTAGAAGACAAACACGGCTTTTCTAATTACTGCAAGAAAAGGATAACATTGTCATAACCAGCTCACAGACAGTTCGTTTTGAAATTTATGAAATCCAGGTAGGTTAAATTACCCTATTCCGCTTCAGCCCAAGACCACTAGACATCATTCCAGAGAGCACTTAATGTATTTCCTTATATAGCCCATATACTGTCTTCTTAAGGATGACTCCATCATGGCAGCCTAATGGGAAGGCCAATTTTGTGCTTCAGAGCTATACAACGAGCGTATCGATTATTCGCCAATTTGCCTCATCAAGATGGAGACACACTGACTAGTGAAACACCTAGATTTATTGATTGACAGGGCAAATTACTAACATTACGCTGTCATCAAAGCATATTATATTCACCAAATAATTAGACTACCGCGTATAAGAAATCTTTAACATCTTTAACCATTTTTTCGAACACCAATACAATAGAATATAATACAAAATGTTTTAATATTATTCGATCTGGATATAAACAATATTTCTTGTCAGCAACTGCACTGGCAATAATGTTTCGGTATAAGCATCTGTCTAAAACGATAATCTAACAAGCTAGTTTATGTCAGAGACATAAACAAGAGTATTATAACATGAGAAATATACTACATTATCCTGTCACCTGCCGAATGACGGATTAAAGCCATAATCATCATCATGTATGTGAAGTAATATCCCTAAGAACATATTAACGTATCTCTTGCATTATATATGCATTCCATCAATTGTAGAACATTATATATATATATATATATATATATATATATATATATATATATATATATATATATATATATATATATATATATATATATATATAATTACCTATACAATATAATTCGGCTTTTTAAATACATCCATAAAATACCATTTTTTCTCTTACTAACCTGCTGGTGGTCGTTAGGAATATTTCTGTAGTCGACGTCGATTTATTACGTCAATTAAAATCTAGAGACCATGACGAAATACAATAATGACCGATGTTTATATTATATTGAATATGGAACAAACAAAAAATGGACAGAAATAGGTAAGTGAACAATGTAACAATATAACAATGGTGCATAATAAACTTCGATATTTACATAACAATTCTGATACAATTGTTTTTTTTGTCTCCAGTATTTTCCAAGATAACTGTTGTATCTTTGTCTTGATGTATCTAATAGCAACATCCTTTAATGTTGGAACTATTGTCACGTTGTTAGTTGATACTAACCGTGTTTATTGACCAATATCGATACGAATTCCTGCTGTATGCTGTATCACTATCACCGTGATAAATATTGCCATCCATACCATCATCTTGTATTTAATCCTCGTTTAGTCTCACAAAAGACGGTAGAGTCATATTGGTCCGGTGACCATACCGCACGATAGTCTTAGTTAAACTGAATTTACGTCCTCTCGGTCAATGAGGTGTATTGCCAATTGCCAGAGTCACGTTCCTTTAGTGACGTCACAGGAATATATAATATATCCGAGGTGCACGTGTTATGCATAATACTATTAAGTATAATTTAGACATGCATTTGTTCTTTTTCAGGCAACACCGTTAAGAGCTATATTCAAAACGATAAATATCGTGAAATCTGAAATATACATGAGAATTATTGTTTTTATGTGGGAAATAGTAGTAAACTTATTGCCATTTTAGGGTCACTTTTGTTCAGAGGGTAAGCTAAATGGGCCGAACGACCTAAACAGGTAATGAGGCAAAGCGGTAGATGAAGCACCCTTCTGATATAGCACACGCTGGGTTTTAAACCCAGATGCAATAGATCTATGGCCAACCGCGCTACCAGTTAGGTCATAGAGGCGCTCTGTGGGAAGTAGTAGTGATATAGACAATATCACACTATGTACGATGGCAAGAAATGCTAAGTAAGATATTGAAAATATTCCTTTCTCTGTCTCTCCCTCTCTCTCTCTCTCTCTCTCTCTTTCTCTGTCTCTCTCACTGTGTGCGTGTATGTTTCGTGAAAATAAAATAACGTAAAACACATCCTGAATCAAGTCACGTGGTTTGATTTCACTGAGAATAGGATTACTTATAACATGATATCGTAAGATATACGATATTATTTTCGTAGGTGGTAAAAAGGTATTTTATATAATATATATATAATATATATATATATATATATATATATATATATATATATATATATATATATATATATATGTATGTGTATGTGTGTGTGTGCATTTGTGTTTTTAGCCGTGTTGAACAGATAATCTCGAAGAGTGAATTCAAACCATGGACGATTCTTCAGGGAACTGAATCCAGAGTGGCAACTTTTCATGCTAAGAGATGCCGTAGTACAAACCGGATATAACTGGACTTCGGAAAAATAAATCTGTTACAACATACTACTAAGGTGAATTGTATATTCAATTACAGTTATTATCTAAAATATACCAACCACACGAGCTGTGCACAAAGCCACCGCTCGCGATGCAGCGCAGTGTTTCTATTCCTGAGTCAGGAGTATTATGATTTAAGAGCCTAATGTGGCTGTTGTAGTCATTTAAATGCTGGATTCCCAGGCCAAACATCTAAACGGCTTTCCTTCAAAGATGCAAATAGTGCACGGAATATACAGCTCTAGACCAATCTTCTTTTAGAATGACCGGACCTGGAAACATGCAGTCTCCACGCGCACATAATATACAACAAATACTATGACCTACTTGTCACTAACCCATTATGGTGGTATGAAACATTACAAGCAGAATGAGCAAATAATATGTTTTAAAGAAAACATCAATCTCAATCTCTGCCATGTATGTACACACACACACACACACACACACACACACATATATATATATATATATATGTGTGTGTGTGTGTGTGTCTGTGTGTGTGCGTGCGTGTGTTTGTGCTTGTGTCCGTGTGTGTTTATATAAGTGTGCGTTTGTGTGTCTGTGGTTGTATGGTAGTATAATGCCGCCCTTTTTATACAACAACTTTCAGACTTTCAATCGTTTTTTTTTCTTCAGGAATCACTTTCCAATACATTTAGTAAAATAATGTATTACAAATTATCTAAAGTGCTTTATTTCGCTTTTATTATTATGGTTAATATAAGAAAAATACTATATTACACAATTGTAGATGTAGTAGGTTTGATGCCCACACGGCTCATCATTATCTATCAGCCGGGATATAGTAACCTCTACAACAAAAGATTAATCCCTACCTACTGTAATCTATTCAAGACTTTATTATTATATCCTATATTTCCTTAGCTTTATGGTTATTTAATACGTTCACATCTGGCAACCTTATTATTGGATGAGTACTGCTTGAATTGGCAAGCCAGCCTTAGATTACTTACTGGACATTTGGGAACATTCCCAAGAGATGCTCACTGGATCAGAATAAACTTTGCCATAATATATTGATATTATTCCTTTATCAACAGCCAAGGTTCATCTCTGAGTTGAACCCATCTCCAAGCAGCAATAAAGATGTCAAATTTATAAATATAGCTATGTTATAAGAAAAAAATAGTATACAGCGACTCTTTGTAGTAATAGATGATTTTGGAAGGTAGGAATATATATTTTTTTATAATACACCAAATATTATTATATATTTTTATTTATTTTATTTTAGGATATATACTTATATATATATATATATATATATATATATATATATATATATCATATTTATTTATTTATATGTATGTATGTATGTATGTATGTATGTATATATATTTTTATTTATTTATATGTATGTAATATATATTTATTTATTTATTTATTATATGTATATATATATATATATATATATATATATATATATATATATATATATATATAAAATCAATAACCTTGACATAAATCCCCCATATCGTTAATATTACCAAAATATTTCATATATTAGTGCATCAAATACAGAACATAAGTTATTTTAAAACCATGGAGTTTACCACATTATGACCAAGATACTTTTTACTACTATTTTGTAATTAGTTAAATTCCATCTATGTAGTAATTTTGAAATAACGTACAATATCACAGAAATTACATTATTATTAAAATAAAAATATCATGACCTGTGATATCAAGTACTTCCGATACATATCAGAAAATAGTTATGATATATTCGATTGGCTTTTAGTTGAAACATTTAGCATGGTAATTATATAAAGGAATAATTAGGTGTTCTCTGATAGAGAGTGGGGGTGGAACATCATATAAAGTTTCATACAATGTGTTATTATCTAATAATTAACTAAATGATGACGATAAACGTAGAAGTAAGGAACTAATACTTATACATGTAACTTTGAATAGAAAATAATTAATATCATTGACATTTTCTGACTATCCCGAAATATACAGCTTATTTTTTAAACTATCGCTAAGACTAATTCTAGTCATAGTATATATTACGTTTTTAGATAATTCTAAAGCTAGAATACATTTATAGTTTAATTTTGCGTCAGATATTGTTTTTAAATGCACTTCTATTAGTTGTCATACTGGAATTTCTTCGCATAGATAGATTTGGGAACTGACATCATATACTTAAGTATGTTTTGGTTTAGTTTTATTCGGTGTTCAATGTAACATCACTATTCTCTGTGTGCCAACATTGACCCTCCGAGTACATTATGTTGTAGAAAGACCACTATAACCTAGGACGATGTCTCAACTTATGAAAACACTTAGTGTATGCATAATTTGCAATATTTACGTGATTGAATGACATATGAAGCATACCAAAGTCGTTGTTATTAGAAGATTATCATAATGGTATTAGCCATTAAAGAATTTATTTATTGAAAGAATCTTCGTATCCCACAATATCTATCCAAATAAAACTCAGATTGTAGATACACATTACCTAATGATATTTGAATATCTCGCATTCGTCTTTTAGGGAAACATCATTCTATTTTGCTCCTAATAACTATTCTAGTGACCCTTTGTTCTCAGTGGTGGTGCTATGATCATAATTGCTGGCGGTAAATCAACTTTTAGGCAAGAAATATGTGACATTTTATAATCTTAACATCTCTGCTGAAGAAATTGCTATTATTTATGAATATTACTCTTTAAAACATAAATCATATCTAAAAAAGTGTACATAGTTATTTAAGACAGGAAGCAATGCCTGTTTGGCCTAACTGGTAGTGCGTGTGGCAACATATATATAGCACTTGGGTTCAAACCCCCGCCGGGCTAGGTCAGAAGTGTGTTTCATCTTCGACTTCGCCTCATTAACTTGGGGGTCACTCGGCCTTTTAGGTTACATAAAAGTGGCATTAAAACAGCAGCATTCACGTTTACATTTAAAACAGCAAGCTATATGACATACTTAGTTTGTATCTTTTTTTAAATACAAAGATATTATATTAGTTCTTTAAAATGTAAACAACTTAAAATGTAAACGAATTTAAAGGTTTGTTAACCTTTGCTTGGTTGGATATTGAGTTGCCCATTTTATATTTCTGTAGGTTGATAGATTGTCTCTGATTGATTGTATTAGTTATAGCAATTCTTGCATTTAATAACACTTTAATTATGAAGTGCTCACTTTGAATTACCGATACTTCCCCTCGAGATGGAAAAGGGACCTCATACAATTTCCTTTGTCAGATACCGTAGTGATAATTGCCATGCATTTAATTTTAGTACTAATTGGTATATATATATATATATATATATATAGGCATTTTGGTTTGAAAATATTATGCATTAAACGTAGGATAAGCATACACTGGGTACTATTCTGTCTACATAATGATACAAAGACGAACACGTTCTGCTTGGTAACTATATGCATTATCTTGTATGGGCTTGTAACTTCTAAGCCTTCAGTAAGATCCATTTTGTAGATGCTAGGTTTGATAAACGTCTTTTTTTAAACAATCTTTGTGGACGGTGGGTGCTTAATATATCATAAAAAGAGAGTAATGATCTTTCAAAATACAATAGGAGTTTGTATCAACAAAACTTAAGAATAATGATCATATTTAGGTCGCAACATTATCTTGGGTCACCTACACAACAAGCAACTAGCTGATATACAGAGTCATCTAAGTCAAGATTGAAGCTTCTACTGTAACAAGTAATATATTAATAAAGTACAAACAACTGAAAGTGTTCGTTTGTAGGATCTATTAAACATCATAACGATTGTTGTTTGTATTATCAAACTACAAGGTGTATCTTGTTAGTAGAACTTAGAGACATTATTATAGAACACTAGTTTGTATCAGGGTTATTTATAATTTAAAAATACTTATTCATAACCAGGCATATTTAACAGAAACCGTTTCACGGTATAATCAAAAACATTAATACCTTTGCAGTCATTTCATCATCGTCATCATCAGAAATTAAGTAGGTAAATTAATCATCATTATAATATAAACGAAACTGATCAAATTGAGTCACGAAAACAAACTAGTGTATGACATAGGTAAGCTAAGACCTATTCTCCGTTGTGACTAAGGGATAAGCTGACATGAACTCTCAGGATACACTGAATGCCTGACTATAGAAATACAACCGTCCCAATCTGAACGTAAAATATAGAAATTTTGACGTCTTGGAATATAATAATGTTTACACTGTATCATATTGACTAATATTAAGGCATAGCGCTATTAAATGGTTCTTGTTACTAAAAAACCGCCATTAACTCGCCAATATAATAATTATAATTATTGTTATTATTATAATTAGTATTATTATTACTTTTAATTTGTATCAATATAAGCAGTATTAGCAGTAGTAGTAGTAGTACAAGTTATTGCATTATTATTATTATTATTATTTATAGTCGTTGTAGTAGTAGTAGTAGTAATATAATGTGTAGTAGTTTTAGAAGTAGTAGTAGTAGAATAGTAGGAATAGTAGTAGTAACAATAATATTAAAAATAGTAGTAAAATGGTGGTAGTAGTAGTAGTAGACCGAATAAAGGTGGTAGTAGTAGTAATAGTAGTTGTTGTTATTAGTATTGTTATAATAATAATAATAATAATAATAATAATAATAATAATAATAATAATAATAATAATAATAATGATAATAATAATAATAATAGTAGTAGTTGTTGTTGTTGTTGTTGTAACAGTGCTAATAGTATTAGTAGTAATAGTATTATTTCTGAAGTAGTATTATAATTAAACATATCAACTTCTCCAAGAAAGGCGTTATTTATACTACGATAGTATGCAAAATTTACTTTGTGCTGATAATAATATTAATAACAATAATAGTGTATATCGAACAAAGCGCCTTTACTGGCAGGAGCCATTCAAAGACGCTGTACAATGATACTCCAAGCTTGAAACCATAAGTATTATTTATCTGTGAAAGTAACCTTGAACCGGTGTGTTTTTAGAATGGATTTAACACATTTCAAGAGGCGACGCATTTCTAATATCTGAGGAGAAATTTAACTCCTTGTCAGGATCTCGTGATATATACAGCTGCGTGTCATCAGCATACAAGTGATATTTAACGCCAATGATCCCAAGATGATCCCTTCAGAGTTATATCACTATAGTACATTTACTGTTTGCACATATATTGAATCAAACTGTATTTGATAAAGGTAATAAGCACATTCGCTGATACATTATTCACTGACACATCTTCATGTTGGCGCGCAAAATAATACAAATATTATCGAAATAATGCCAAATTATAGATCTGAGATGCTGCCGATACCTTGACCTTTACTTTGGCCCAAAAAATGTCAATCAATGGTGAAGCATAAGGATCTCTAAGATAATAATAGTAGGTTGTATGTATCACGTTATTCTGGCTTTATTATGGTATGTGACTCAGTGATAATAAAGCATTTATGCTGCATTAATGGCTGTCTGTCGGTGACATGGCTCATCTGATGTGATAATAAATAAATGATGAACGAGCTAGTTACTGGGTGCTGGCGGCATTATCCTGTAACCATTATACACCTTCATATAATATAACATTATAGGTGATTCAAGAAGCAGGGGCTGGTGTGTGAGTGTGCGTGTGTCTATATGTATGTATATGTGGGCATACATGTGTGTGTATAGGTATGTATGTGTACGTACGTGTGTGTATGTCTGTGTGTATGCGTGTGTATGTATGTACGTGTGTATGTGTGTTTGTGTGTGTTTGTGTGTGTGTGTTTGTGTGTGTGTGCGCGCGCGTATGTGTATGAATAGCATCGACACGATAATGTCACAATTTAGCTGACACTATCCGATCTTGATTTGGTCAACAATGATCCATTATTGAATCATCGTCGTTATTTGAGATTAAAGAAATGTTACTTACAGGATAATGCCATTCATAATGGTTTTAATTTAAGGTATGAATATATTTTAATTCTAATCAATGATTACACATGCGTGGATAAAACAAAAGGGAGACTTGTAGGGTACTACCTGAAATAAGGTCCTTATGTTACTCCTAAACCTAACTATGGTCCCTATGATACATTATTTATGGTAGATAGATAGACAGATAGTTTCGTTTGTTAACAAGTACCGGGTATGTGAATTTGTACTGATCACGTTGAACGCTGAGGTGTCACCAGAGTGGGAAATATTTCGTAGTACATGTTCAAAGTACCATAGATTCAAAGCTAGAATAGGTATTTCTGTTTAGATATATTATAATGCATCATATTTCAGACAAATAATTAAATTATTCTGTTTGAATTAAATCCTGGGGACACTATATAGCGTTCGGAGGCATATGTCCCTGTATCCATCCACAGTGATGGCACTGGCTATTAGTGTGCATAAACAGCTGTCATTGTGAGTACTCTCATCTGACGACAGCCTTTGAACCGATATTATTATCTGAAAGAGAAATAATTCATTTGTGTATGAAATAAGCTAATACGTATGATGCCTTCTCTGATTAAATCCTTACGTTGCTACTTTTAAGAATATCTACCTACAATGTTTATGTACAGGTTGGTGGGTTGGTAGGTAGGATGATTAGGTGGTTAGGTGGTTAGGTGAGTAGGTAGGTAGGTTGGTAGATAGGTTGGTGGATTGGAAGGTAGGTTGGTGAGTAGGATGATTGGGTAGGATGGGTGAGTAGAATGAGTGGGTATGATGGGTAGGTAGGATGGATGGGTGGGTGGATTGATGGGTGGATGGGTGGGTAGGATGGGTGGGGTAGATGTGTGGGTAGGATGTGTGGGAAGGGTGGGTGGGTAGGATGGGTGGGTGGATCGATAGGTGGATAGGTGGGTAGGATGGGAAGGATGGGTAGGATGGTTAGGTGGGTAGGTGGGTAGGTTCTTAGGGTGGTGGGTTGTTAGGTAGGTTGGTGGGTGGGAACGTAGGTTGGTGGGTTGGTAGGTAGGTTGGAAAGTTGGTAAGTAGGTTGGTAGATAAGTTTGTAAAGTTGGGAGGTAGGTTGGTAGCCTGGTGGGTAGGTTGGTAGGTTGGTGGGTTGGTAGGCAGGTCGGTGGGTTCGAAGATAGGTTGGTGGTTTGGTTGGTAGGTTGGTGGATTGGTTAGTAGGTTGGTAGGTAGGTTGGTAAGTTGGTAGGTAGGTTGGTAGGTTGGTTGGTTGGTAGGTTGGTAGGTTGGTTGGTTGGTAGGTTGGTAGGTAGGTAGGTAGGTAGGTAGGTAGGTAGGTAGGTAGGTAGGTAGGTAGGTAGGTAGGTAGGTAGGTAGGTAGAATATATATGGTTAGTTTGACTGTCTGATTGATAGTTAGATGCCAAACATTGTTTGTGTCCACATTTATGTGAAGTTTATATTTCGTGGAAGTCTTCCGGTTTCTGATCCTGTTCAAATCAATTTTAAATCAGGTTAGGATGATCGGTGATTCTTGGACATGGACCCACTCCGTGTTATAATACATCTACACACTGATTGATATTTGAATGAACAGGTTAATTGTACCTAAAAGGTCTTTTCCTTTTATCTCATTTACCGCATTTATTACGTTTACCATTAACGATCTTTCGCAATGACGTCATCGACAAGGAAGTTACCAACGGTAAGTTCATCTTACTGTCAGTCTAGATGCCAAATAGGTGAGTGGGATAATGTACTTTGAAGTTGCCAGCTATCATCTCGTGTTAGTATTGTTTGTCAGTGTCCGTATATCTATAGGTAAATGAAATAATGAGTGGCGGAAACTGGAGGGTTAGAGTTGGGGTGGTTCATATGTTTCTATGCCAACGAAGTCATGGATTTCCATCAACGTATGACATGGATGGTAGGTCAAACGAGAAACTTGTACTTCATCGGTGAAGAATTCGCTGTGGTACAGGTTTGTTTAGAATCTATCGTGGTCCCAAAAGCGTTTGTTCAGGTACATCTTGAGATTTCTGGATATTCCTAGAAACAAACCCAGAACAATACACACATATTAAAATAAATCATGGTGGGCAAAACGTAATAATGTAATAATGTTTATAATAAGAAATTCTTATAACCTTTTGAGGACAGTCATACATTTTAAGGTATATAATTTCACCTCTATTCGATAATTTTCATTATTTCTTCTAACAAATAATTACTGAATGACATGTATTCTATTTTAAACATAATACTGAACGTATGGTATAAAAGGTTATATAGCCATTGAACTGTTGATAAAAAGCGAGGCGCTTATGGTCTGTAATTTACTGCTTCACCACGATGACCGATTCTAAACATATTTAGAAGTTACATTATATGGCATATTCGGCGGAGAAATCCCTGCCAGTTACCTAGCTGGATGAAAACCTATATTCCTATGGTAGGGATTCGAACCTCCGACCTCCTGCCCAGCGTGATAACGAGAAAGAAAGTGCCACGCTCGTACCCACTAGACCATAGATCTATTATGAGTTCTATTAGAGTCACGAATGGACAATACTATTAACTTCAACAATTTAGTTAGATTACACATATTTCGGTATATAACATTCCAGGAAGAATGTGCTTATGAAATATGTTTATATACCATGATGTTTTTATTTTTAAACCTGAATGTTTAGTGAAGGAAGACTTTTTGTGTTGTGATATACACAGTATTCACTTCTGGGATAATACAAGCACAACGAAATATCAAACTAAACTGCTTAACGAATATACAGAGTTTGGTTTTATTGAATAGAACACGACAGTAACAAGTTACTTTTATGGGAATCAGTGTTACCGTTGCTCATTAAGACTATGTGGATGAACATGACCTGTTAAATTGACATTGGATATTGCTATCATAATGGTTGTGCAATTAAGGTGGTCAGCAAATACTTCATTTAGCAGCTTCGCATAGATTATACTTAGCCGTTCATAGTATTCCGACAATCGATATTTATGTTATTATTACGTGACAAAACACGAATAATATCCCCGAAAAGGGACATCTAATGGGCCAGTAAATGGCAATAGCACCTGGGTTCACATGCCAGCGGGCCTATGTTAGAAGTGTTTCATCTTTCACTTCATTTTATTACCTTTTAGAGGTCGGTTGGTCGACTTTTCCAGAAAAGGGGCCGTAAAATAGCTGTAAAAAGGGTTTTGTTAATAGCACAGTGTTTAGAAGATTATACTGGAAAGCTTCAGGCTGTGGTCTGGAATAAGGCTCCTACTGTGTCTGTGGGATGTTTAGCCAAGGACTCACCCCTCAGCTATATAGTCCAGGTGTACCTGTTTCAAAGCCTAAACATAACAACCAACGTACATATTTTGATATATACACACCTACACACATACATATAGCATCAGCATTATTTTCCAGTTATATATATATATATATATATATATATATATATATATATATATATATATATATATATATATATGGAATATTGGCGAAGCTTTTAGTCTACTTTGCAACTAAACAAATTGAATACGGCTGAACATCAAAGAGCAACATACAGGTTCCAGAAAATGGTATCATACTATTTATATTTATGTCATTTAAGTATTTTGTGAACTGAAATTTTGACCTTAACTATTCCCTTCATGTTCTTCAGGTTAGGAGATTTTCAATAAGAAATTAGTATGTCTTTTCATTTTTCATCGACTAATCAATGAATGAAGTTGGTGCAAGCTGAAATGTTAATAGATATAATGTAATATGACAGTAGATCTAGTTTCCTGATAATATACTAATAGGTCGGCGATTTGTTGACCTTGTATCATCATATTCAGCCATGATCAGTACACCGCAGGACGAAAGCCTTATCATATTTCCTCCAAAGGTCTCGCATTCTTGCTTTCATGTACCAATTCACATTTCCCCAGTAACGTTGTAGTTCATCTCTCCACCTTTTCGTTGCCTTCCCCGAATTATTTTGCCACCCATGGGTATCCAAACTGTCAGTGCTGCACTCTATATAGTATCTATTCTGCGGCTGATGTGACCTGCCCATGTTTATTTTCTGTTTTTAATTATTTCCATAATGTCCATAACTTTAGTTTGATCCCTCACCCACTTGTTAGCTTTTGGGTCTTTATACGTGATTTTGAGAATGTTTCGTTTCATGTTGTGTTGTCCTGCAAACAATTTATTTTCCATTCTTTTGTTAATGGCCAGGCCACTGCACCAAATGCCATTGATGGAAGGATATACTGGTTGAAGACTTTTATATTTAAACATGTTAATAGTGTACACTTCATAATTGTGCTACGTCTTTTAAATGCCTGCCACCCTGCTTTCATTCTTATTTTTTATTTCGTTGTCTTGTTTTTCTCTATTAATGTAAAACATTGGCCTAAGTAAACATACTCTTCTACTTGATTAAGTTGGATTCCATTTATATATACTGCCTTGGTTGTTCGTATGGTTCCTGCCATGATTATTGTTTTTCTCATGTTCATTTTCAATCCACATTTCCTGCTTGCGTTATCCAGCTCTTGCAGCATTGCTTCAATGTCTTTTACTGAGTGAGTTATTATTATAATATCATCAGCAAATCGTAGATGGTTGAGTTTCTCTCCATTAATATTGATACCCTTTTTGTCCAGTCTATAGCCCTAAAGATTTTCTCCAAGCAGACTATGAATAACTTTGGTGACATAGTGTATCCTTGTCGGACCCCCTTCTTTATCTTTATTTTGATGCTATCTTTGTGCGGTCAAACTGTTGTGGAGTTATCTGTGTAGATGTCTCTTATTAATTTGATCTAGTTGCTGCTGATTATTTGTTCCTGCAGTGATTCTAGTAACGAATGAATTTCGACAGAATCAAAGCTTTCTCGTAATCCACAATTGCTATCCTGAGTGGTATGTTGTGTTCCAGGAATCTTTCCTTTAGCTGGTTTATAGTATGGATGAGGTCGATGGTTGAAAATGTCTTCTGAATATAGCTTGTTCCTTTGGCTAGTTGCTGTCTAGGAGACTTTCCAGTCTGTTGATCCTTACGTTACTAAAGAGTATGTAGATGTTGGACAGCAGACTGATGGGCCTATATTTTGTATCACCCTTTTTGTGTAAGATTATCATATTTGCTTATTTCCATTGTTGTGGAATCTTTCCCCCCTTTAGGCATGCCGAGAATAATTAAGTTCTTTGTTGATTAGAGTATTTCCATCTTTGATTGTATCAGTGAGGATGTTATCTTGCCCTGGGACCTTTCCTCTAGTCATGTGGTTTACGGTATTCTTCACTTCCCAATCTGTGACATTTGGTATTGGTTCATTTGAATTTTGTTGTTCTGTTCTTCTCTTTGTGTGTCACTGTCACATATTTGCTCGAATAACTCTTGAGTATCTCGTCTTGACCTGTAATCTCTTGTCCATTACTGTCAAGAATGCTGGTAATTTTCTGTCATCCTTGGGCTAGGCTCTTTTTAGCCTTCTTGAGACTTCTATTTTGCTCAATTGTAATCTTTATCATCTTTAAATCGAAGTTTGCTTTTTCCCGATTATTTTACATGTTTCTGTGTATTCCAAATTTTAGGATACATGTGCTTTCCTTTTACATCTGTCTTCTTTCTTCCATTAGCATTGTAGTACAGTCTGAAATGTTATTGCTATGTGTCTTCATCTTGCCTCCTATCTTTGAGGGAGGTTTTTGAATGGCCTCCACGTTGACATTTCTCTCTACTTTTTCCCAATTTCTCCACATTGATACTCTGATCTAGATATTCGTAGCACCTCCTACTCCGTGCCGTATCATGCCGTTATATTGGACTGTGTTCAAGGAGTTACTGGGGACTGGGTGCCTTTGCCTTGGTTGTGCTGTCATGTTAGGGTTGGGGGCCTACCCGTCCATGCTGGTTTAGGGTGGGTTGAAAGGGGGTATTACATCAGATTTCCATCTCCTAGACTAGTTGCCTTACTTGGCTACGAACCTAGTCTGTCCGCCTATTTAACCATTAGTGGTGCGTTATTTTACCAATAGCTGGGGCAAGGTTGGTGAGTACCATGGCGCGTTCATAATAAGGTGGGCCATGCACACTGCACCTCTGGGGCCCAGTGCTGCTCTGATATATCCTACATGTCAGCTTAAGGTAACGAGATCCCCAGTTATCACGAGTTGCCAGCGTGCAGGCTATGTAGGACTCTTGGAGAAGGAGAGGTTGTGTACTGGCAGGAGAAGGCTTACGCACTCGGCTTTTGTTTTCGCTATCAATTTAATCAGCGACAAGAATAGTGTGAAGAAATAAATACTAGATATATTACCATTCTACATCAACAAATACACTACAGCACTAGACGTTTCACTTACCCCTGTAACAAAGGCACTCACCTTGTATAGCCTTGTTAATTGTAACGTAAATGTTAGTAACGAATAAAAGAAGACAGTATCTATTATCTATCGACTGCTGCTGATCTTTAGCAAGATCATCTTCATAAAGCAGACATCTAGAGAAGGTTGTGGTGAGCATCTGTAATGCCTACAATCTACCAATATATGTATCGCCGTTATTGGCTTTCCTGGTCGGATGGTTAATTAATATCAAGATCAATATGGATACTGATATTAAAAGTACTTGTATTATTCTCGATATCAGAGTGAACAAAAATAAGTTGAATAAACGAGGGGTTTCCAATATCAAGGTATTACAAATGATCAAACGGATATATTATCATTTTTCCTTCATCTTAATTAAATATCATAGCAATACATGTCAGAGATAGCTAGTTAATAATTACTAATATCATAATCATAACAATTTGTATTTCACACACCAGCCTTAGGGTATATATTAATACTGGAAATCACCGGAGCAGAAAACTAACTAATGGTTTTCTCTTTACGTAATGTATTAAGACATGTTTGCGAAATTTGAATTGAGATTAACACATATGCCTAAACTACCGTATGCCCTGTAAACGTCACCTTGTAAACGTCGCATTAAGCCTTTAAATGAAGATTAGTTAAACTATCATTGAAATCATAATACATTTTCTTCTAATCGGAAATACTAGCTAAATTCACAAACGAGGTATAGCTGGATAAGTGAAGGACATTGTTATCACATGTCGCGCGTGGACATTCTTTGAGAAGCATTTAGGGTAACAACATGATATCTAAGCACGTCGTATTATAAAACTGATAAATACAAATTAATTCTACTTTTGTCAAGATATAAAAATCACGCCAATTACTCATTGTGACTGGTAAGATATCTCAGATCATGGTTATGATAACTATCTTTGCACATCGACTGTGAATAACAGAAAACTAAATAAATGTATCATTACTTTCTTTTCAAGTTAATCATATAAACGAAATAGTTTAATGTGTAATTCACGAACGTCGACAAAACTATATTTAAATTGACTGATATCAGTGGGTTGCTTCTTTACTTGGCTATTTCTGTAATAATATATCTCAGTAAAGTAATTTACTAATGTCATCAACATGTGTGTGTTTTTGTATATTTATGCATGAATCTGAAAGGGGAGTCTGATATTTTGCTATGTTCTATATTACACTTGGCTCTGTGTGACCAGACTTGCATATTCTGGTGTATACTAATTTATCGACAAGACAACCGACTCAAAAGACCCATGCTGTGTCAATACAAATCTATGTATAATAGGGTGGTCCTTGTTTTTCAACTTTTTAATTTTCATACTCTCACCCCATGTGTGTGTTCTAATAGATAAATAAAAAAATATGGGCAAAGTTACAGCAGTATTAATCAAAGTTTAGAGGTAGCTCAATAGCTTTGAAGTTTAACACAATATGCCGATATACGCGAAAAATCGCATATTGACACATTATGTATATTGTGTATATCAACAAATCGTGTATTCATTAACTTCATTGATAGTTCCAAAGAAGATATTTTGTTTTATCTAATCAGTCAATATTGATCAGTGGTATGTTACTTGCATGTGGTGGGTGGTTTTACTCATGGGCCACAGAATAAATAAACCTATATTTTCAATGTTGATTTCAGCTCCTAAATCCGGTATTTCCATCATTATCATAGAAATTTCAGTATCAGTTCTGAAATGTTTGTGAAAGCGGCAACACTTCAAAATTCATTGAATCATTGTGGACACAATTGGTCAGTGTAGAAAATATAAAAAAATAAAAAGAAAGAAAATGCTTACAATAGGCAGCAACAGGCTCAGCAGGAAGAGCACTCCATGAATGAAACCGTTGAACTATGTGTTTCTGCTGACAGTGCTGACAATATGGAGACAGGCGATACAGATGATGATTTCCTGCCGTTCAGAGGAACCCAGTTAGAAGAACCTTCAACTTCTATGCCTAAGCATAGAAAGAGGGTAGAAAAAGTATCATAAGCCATGAGCTGGCTGCTACAATGTATAGGACAAAGCTGTCTGACCGCAAAGCAACTTTTATGCTTGCAGCCACCGCCATGAGCCTAGGAAATGATGTTAATGATTACTCAATCAACAGATCATCAATCTGCCGTGAATGCCATAAGCTTCGTGAGGATATTTCCCAGCAGCTAAAGAGCAAGTTTAACTCAAAACAACCACTGACTGTCCATTGGGATGGGCAACTTTTGAAAGATCTCACGGGAAAAGAATTAGTAGATCGTTTACCTGTTATCGTGTCTGGATTGGAAACAAACCAACTACTTGGTGTACCAAAACTGATCTCCGGCACTGGTGAGGCCCAAGCTACAGCCGTCAATCAGTTATTAGAGGACTGGGGGGTACAACATCTGATCAGAGCACTATGGTTTGACAAACAACTTCCACCAAAACAGGTCGCATCAATGGCGCATGTCCATTACTGGAAGCAAAATTGGGCCGTAATCTGCTATACTTGGCTTGTCGGCATCATATACTAGAACTCGTTCTTGCCTGTGTATTCACTACATGTAAGGGGGCAACCTCTGGTCCTGATGTTCAAATATTCAAGCGATTCCAGAAGCACTGGGAATACATTGACTGATCAAACTTCAAACCAGCAGTAGTTGCTGATGACACCCTGAACTCAATTACAGATGTCAAAGATGAAGCAATTGACTTTGCTCTGAAGCAGCTTCAAACATTCCAGCCTCGAGATGACTACAGAAAACTCTTAGAACTTGTAATCATATTTCTGGGTGATACTCCTCAACGATATCCTTTACGATATCCTTTACAAAAAAGAGCATATATGTTAAGTGATAACAATGACGATTACACGCAGGGAAATAATAATTAACGTCAAAAGTTTGACCTCGAAATATTCCGGTTTATTCTCTTGTAACTTGAGGTGTGTCTTTTTGGAAAATACATTTGTAGACTATCTTCCCATATAGCTGTAGACGGCGGTGCTGCTGATACATTGACCTTTATTTAATTATGTCTTAATTAAATTATGACCTCCTGTCAGTTCCAATTTAAGATGAAGTACAAGATTCTCTAAAGTCCTAAAATTCGTTGCCTGGGTCTAGTCATTCTGGCTTCATTGTGATAAGTGTCTAGGCGATAATGGAGATTTTGTCGGAGGTTAATGGTTTTATATGGATGACATGTGCTCATGTTATGTGATAGTAATTAAATTGTGACAAGACTTAATGGGGATTCCTGCGTAGCGATAGCACTGCTCCTAGACAGAAGATGGTATATCAGTATCAAGCACCAAAAGTAATTTTCCATAACAATAAAGATATGGCAAGGAGATGTGTCGGCCACAAGGGTTTAATTCCGATAGGCGGCAGCATGGATGAGTCTACACACTGAACACCACACAGAAGGTATTACACGGATCCGCAACCGAGAGCAACCAAAGGGGAAATCAACTATCATCACGCATTTTTCTTTGGAGAGAGAGGTGCTTTTTTTTGACCGGCTTCAGCTACAAATCAGATATCTAGTAAATAAAGCTATTTGGACCTACCTTAGCATAATGATGCAGACATGAAGACACTACAAAGCATACGCTTATGCGCCCCAAAGTCGGTCGCTGCCAACCTACTCGTGGAGAACACGACAGAAGGAACATATCCGCTTTCTAAGGACGTTCTAAGGGGGCACCTCACAAGAACACCATAAGAAAATCTTTACCGTTGCGATACTATTTGTGTAACGTGTGTATCGACTCCTGTAGTACTTCTCTTCAGTCTTATTTCTACATTCCTCGACAGCTATCGTTTTGCTATGGATATCAACTGGCAAGTATCTGCTATTTGGTATATGTTATTAACGGGCCAACGGTTTCGTCTGTTGCTCTGCAACATGTTCTAGCTACCCAATATCGAAATAGAGATCCTGTATACTAGGCTTAGCATTTGTTGTTTTTCTCTCGTTGCAATTTCTGGTAACAAACAGGATGTGAGAAAGACAGATGGGAGGGATAGCAAATTGTTCCAGAGGAACAGGGAAAGGCGATAAACAACGTAGAACAGGATTGTATTAATTGGTACGACAGGAGATATAACCCGCTATTTTGTCTACAATCTTCCGTCGAGAAACCTGCCCTGGAACGCCTAATTCACTTCAATGCGATATTGGTTATTTGGGATTGTTGCAAAGCAATATTTCATACACACACATGTTATTTGGGATATAACTAGGCGTATGCACCTGCATGTGGTTTATAATGCTTGCGGTTGTTCTGCAACATTCGAACTATATGTTGGCGAGATGGTCATAGTGTATTCCCAAGAAGGCCTTATTCCAATTATAATCAGAACGTGGACTTGACTCAAACATGCCAAACACGGTCTTTGCGGAGGTTCAAAAAAGCGTAACTGGAGTCTCAGTGAGAATTGATAGTAGTCGCTGAACTATCTGCTGAGCTTGTAGACCTCTTAAGACACATATATCAGTAACTACAGGCCCCATAAGCCTACTTCTAACCATCTTGCAATTGCTAAATACAATTATGTTTACAAAATTAATGGTCTTCTAAACTCACAAAATGTGCTTTATAGACACCAATATGGGTTTCGACCAAACCATTCGACTACTCACCCAATCATACACTTTATCGATCACTTTGTCAAAACCAATAATGAAACTAACCCATAATTTACCTTGGCAATATTCTGTAATTTGACAAAAGCCTTTGACATAATAAATCACGAAATAGTATTTAACAAACCAAATAAATACGACATTAGAGGCGTAGTTAGTAATTGGTTTGAAATTATCTCACTGATAAGAAACAATTTGTGTGTGAAGTTCCTCAAGGATCAATATTGGAAACTCTTTTATATCTGATAAATACGTAAATCGTATTACAATAAATTTAAGATAAAATATATACACTTCCCAAGTCAGCCATTGCTACAAAACGGCACTGTACTAATTTTACTTGTACCAGTATTTATTTTACACGACATGATTATAGACGTTTGGAGAGGGGTTAAATATTTCACAAAAGGCTGATTAAAGAATGTTATTTTTGTAACTTTCCTCGTATTGGAATTGGGTTTTAGTTATGGTAGATAGCATAAAAATGATACTGTCGTTTAGTGTCAATATATAGTGGAGACCTTTGTTCTCAACATTCGAGCTTAGTTGGGGATATTTCGGGTTGATTTACCACGCTAAGTGGTACCCATCAAATAATAAAGTGCCATATGTGAACACACTAAACAATCATAACGCAAAGCGAATATATGGTATTAAAGCATAGCCTTGTATATATTACTATATTGTGAATCATAAATACTGGTGAATGTTGTGGGTATCGCAAGCATGACATCTACAATACGTCGCCTATGTCATTACCCATATACATCTCATACTGTTAGGTTTGAAATAATAAGCTTAGGCCTGTCATAAGACATTGTTATACTGAACATTAATCAAATAACTGATCAAAGGTAATTTATCTGATAAATATATGTTTGTGAGTGAGTGTGATTGCTTGTTTGTTTGTATGCGAACAAGTGTGTGTGTGTATGTGTGTGTGTGTGTGTGTGTGTGTGTGTGTGTTCTTAACAGTTGTAATAAGGCACTGGCTCAGAAAATATCAAAGCATGAATCCAAACAATGGACGATTCATCAAGGGACGGAATATAGAGGCAGGCTTTAAATGCTAATTCATATGTAAAGTCTAACCACTCCCTAGGTCGCCATGCACCAAAAACGCAGAAAGCGAATAAGCTACACACGTGGTGTCTGGGATTAATACATCTCTCTCAGATCACAGCTGTTAGGAAAATGTTTATGTTAATTTACTAATTGGCCTTATGTTTGTTATTTTTCAGTTGCTTTATCTTTTTTTCAAAGCACCAGTATAACACGTTATAAGTATCACTTTTATGCTTGTACAACGAAATTGTTATTAATAAACCGACATTTGTGCTAAGCAGACCGTTTTCGTGTCAAACCTTGGTCACTATTAAAGCTATAGAGTAACATTTTCAAGGCAGACCTAATGTGTGTATATGTTAGTGTGTGTTCGTGTATGTGTGTATATGTGTGTATATATGTGTATATGTGTGTCTATGCGTGTGTGTGTGTGTGCGCGCGTCCACGCGTGCGTGCGTGCGTGCGTACGTGTGCGTGCGTGTGTGTGTGTTAGTGCGTGTGCGTGCGTTTTATGTTACATCTAATAAAGGCGTGGGCTCAGATTTTCGTGATGTTTATAATTCTTACAGAATTATGACCAAACGACTACTACCTAATTAGAAAACAAATTATATATATTAGTAAATGCTAATTCATATGTAAAGTCTAACCACTCCCTAGATCGCCATGCAACAAAAATACAACTATAACAGCAGCTATAACTGGAAATAAATCATATATATCAGTACATATAATATATATTATGATAATAATTATAATACCTTCGACAATAGCAGAAATAATAGTATTTTCACTCATCCCAAAATAGTGCGTGTGTGTGTGTGTGTGTGTGCGTGCGTGTGTGTGTGTATGTGTGTGTTTTAGCTGTGTATAATAAGGCACAGGCACAGAGAATCTCGAACCGTGAATTCAAACTCTGGACGTTTCTTCAGGGGACTGAATCCAGAGTGGCGACTTTTCTTGCTGAGACATGTGTAATGTCTCACCAGTTTGCAGTTCATTACTAAGCCAAATTTAAAGGCTGGTATAATTAATTAGGCGTAGATGGGTAGGACATAAAAGGTTCACATTATATGAAATAAATGTTTTTTAAATAAATAAATTACTTATAATCAACGTATTAAGCAATATTACCCATCCACAGTCTTATTACGCAATGACTTATGTAGTTCTCTCAAAGGGTACCACTTTAACATTATTTAATATTAGTTTAACATTCGCCATAGACCAATTTTCACCAATCACTTTCACTCTTAATCTCGCTCATTACCAGTTTTCGCGTAAAAGCAATAATTCCTCTTTCTATTTCAGACTTTACAACGTGAGTCGCTTTGATTCTATTTCGTGGAGTCCAGGATGTGTACTTTGTACTAAATGTCATTGGTTTTAACACGTGTACATTAAATATATATCTCCTTGTGACGCGACTAATGGAATGTGACACTCCATTTACGGTCCATTTACGACGGATAACGGAAGTCGGCTTGATCAAGGCTTTCGCACAATGTGGCCACTGTGATAATATGACTCTATCGACTCTAGTGAGATTGAAGGGGGATGAAAAAAAAGATAATGGCACGCATAACAATATTAATCACGGTTAGTTGTGGTCAATGCACTATTGCGATTTCAACTAACTATTGACTTTTACTATGTACTGCTTTGTGTAATAATAATAAGCTGAAGGTACATAATTCAAGCAGCGTTTAGTTGAAATAAATACCAAATAAGCCACCTGTGTAAGCTATGTTTTTAACAAAGTATCTAAGTAGATATGTTCAGGAATATGTTTCCAATGCTCGGATAAACAGGCGACTACCATTAGCCAGATTAACAACAATAACAACGACGATGACGGTTACAACAACAACAACAATAACAAACGATCCCCACAAAAAATCAACCAGTCAAAGAATGGTTGTTACAGTACGGTATTGTAACAGAGCCTGCAGAAAGACATTTTGTTTTTGTGTCGTTTTTTACATGAGAGATTGGAGTAAAGGACACATCACCGATAGCTCCACATTTAATGGAACCAGTTCAGTGTAGTCACACAGATTACCACCACTTACCTGCTGGGAATACATCACTTTCTACATGGTCAGGGTAATTTTGCTAAATCTACACCCATTACAATAGCCTTGCCCACCCCCAGAAACAATACGGAAGTCGTAGCCACGAATATTACACATGTCAACCTGAGTTATCACCGGGGTAAGATGTCATACAGAAAACTGAAATCAGACCATACTGCTGGCGAGCCTGACTCCAATCGTTGTATTTTCTGTTGAGGCTGCTGAAGTGACTAGCCAGTTGTTTCCTGCTACCAGTTAGAACAATAACTTCATTACGTTTCCGATATATCATAAATCTGATATCAGGTCTGCTGTATAAACTAAGTATCTACTGACATAAATGTAGATACATTATTCGTTATTCGGCATATATTAGACTTATAAGAAGGACACTATTTTCTAATATTCTTCCATATCAGGTGTCGACAATCGTTCCGAATGACGTCATCGGAAAGGAAGTTATCAACGATAACATTGAGTTTGGTATCAATGTGTATGTGACATGGATAAATGGAACATGTAAGCTGAATTATTTTCATTGGCATCTCTTCCTAGTGCACTGAACGACAAAAGCAGTGTGCTATCTATAGAATAGAATATATTAAGGAGTCTATATAACTATGAGTCATTGGCTATAGGTAGATGAGATATATAGATGTGTGGTGCCGTCGAGATCGATCTTTAAAATTGTCGTTCATCTGTTTCCATGGAAACGAGGTAAGAAGTAAGTTATATGTGATGTGGATGATATGTCGAAAGATAGTTATGTACTGTCAAGATGATTAGTACATGCCATGTTACTGGAAATGTACGCTAATCCAGATGAAGTACGTATGGTATTTGCGAAGACGTTTGTTATATATATATATATATATATATATATATACTTGCCTGCCTGCCTGACTGCGCTTCTTGAATCACTCATAATATGAAATTATAGTTTGGATTGTAATACTTGGAGGACTATGACACCAGCAGAGTGGAACCATATTCCATTTTATTAGTTCTACATAACATAGTCCGTCTCACAGAGAGACAGTAATTACCATTGTACAAGGCTTTGTATGTCGAATGTCACAAAAATACCCCAAATTAAGCTGACCGAGATAGCTGATTATTGCCTCATACATCTTTATAATTCATCTTACGTTGGAATTATTTGCTGGCGATGATCAAATTAAAAAATAGTTCAGGTAATGGTCAAAGTATGAGCAGCATCACGGATCTGCAAATACAAATTATTTCGATGATATTATTATTATTTGCAGTGAAGGTGACCTTTGAATAAGACATACCTGTTTGTTTATTCTTACGACATCTATCAAATACAGTTTATTCCAATCTGGAACCAAACAGTAAATGTACCTTCCTGATCAGAAGTGAAATAGTAGAACTTGTGGTATGGAATAGCGTTTGTGGTACCTTATTTCAATGTCCATGATACTACTACAATGAAATGAACCAAACACATAAATAAAATCACAGTATGTATTTGTCTATAAGGAGATACCGTAACAGATTATTTTATATTATCAACACGACTTTCAATATGTGGATATAAATGTCGTTTGATTGATTGTTCACTTAGTTCAGATAAGTAATACTTCATGCATGTCGCCTTAATAACGAACAAACATTCTGTTTTCATTTTATAATGACAAATAAATAAAGCATTTTTCTCATGCATTCTATAATAAAAACATTAAATAACTCGACAAGTACCAATATTATTGTGTTTTTTTGGACCATATGTAAATGTTATCAGCCATGAACAACTGACAGTCTCAATTTAGGTAGAACATCCACAGTTTGTATTTAGACTTAGGGATCGTAATCGGAGTCTCACTATCGCATTGGAATAAAGACACAGGTGAACTTTACACGTGAATTTCGCAAGTAGCTTTTTATGCTAAAACATGGTCATGATCCTTTCTTCAATATATTATAAGGACAGGCCATTATAAATAGCAGTATAAAATGATGTAGCTTATTAGAAACATTTTTAGTTGTTATAATCAACAAATGTTATTCTGCTTGCCTTTAAAACATTTGTAAATTGGCAAAGAAATAAAACAAATGGATTTGATAAAGTACATATACGAATCTTCTGAAGTTATTAACGACATGATATTCAAATTAGTAACTAACATATTTTGTTATATATTAATAAGCCGTAACACCCAGACAAGTTAGAAAAGCAAATTCACAATCATGAGTTAGCAGCATTTTGCATTTAGGTATTTATAATTTGATAAATTTACAAATCTATACAAGTATTTATTAAATAAATAATTGGTCTATTATATATATACAGAGAGAGAGAGAGAGAGGGGGGGGGGGCGGAGAGAGAGAGAGAGAGAGTATTTATTTCGCTAAGCTGACATCCTTTTACAAATCCCTATCAGTACAATCTTACATTGTGGAATATTGTCAAACACGTACATTATTTTTCCAGAAGGTGTACCTGAGTTAGATATGAAGACAATCATCATTTCAAACGTTTAACTAACATAATACACCAACTATCTCCAAGTAACATTTATTTTATACACAGTTCCCATCACGCGGATAAACACGACAAGTCTAAGCAACATATCACAGGAAAAGGCTTATACTTATTTAATATATTTTGCACAAACATCTAGCAATTGTAGTCATGTAATATTATTCAATGATATAACCTAAATCTATTATATTATGTAATTGTAATCAATGATATGATATGTTTATTATATTTGTTTTGGTTAATAATAATAGATGAGGTAAAAATATAAACTAATCAGATGAACGACTTCTCAAAAGATAACAAAAACAAATACTCTTTACATTTATAGTTAAAAGTAGTGATTATATATTTTAATTGATATAAATAATTTAACTAATACATATTCTACATTCTGAAAAGTAATGTTGTTTAACGTTCTGCTTCTGATGCATTAAATGAGATTATTGTCAATTTGTTTCACTAAACATAGAAAAACGAGAGAAAATAAGAGTAGTAGAAATACTATCTCTAGATAAAGGTACCATTCCCTGAGCATATTTGATGAGTTGTGATAATAGAAACCAAACTAACTAATTATAACGTTACGATTATTAAAGTTTTTGAAACCTAACACTTAGAATTTCTCTCCATTTCAAATCTTTAAATAAACGTTTAATTACCAGAACAGCAATAAAATTATTAATGTTGTTTATCGGGCAAGATGTCAATCCACAATCTGATATCATTTGGCAAATGTGGGCATTCTGTAATTAGTTCAATTTGACATATAAACTTTACATAATGAGAAAATATTATTGGTACATCAGCCAGTGTTCGATTGCAAATCATTTAGCACTCTGTCCAATTACTCACACCATGTAAAGAATTTATTCCACATAATTATTCTCTCAAATATTCATGAAATTCCATGGGGCTGTATATTTAATGTCGTAATTATATATTTACCTGAATATGGTTTCTAGATATGGGTTATGCGAAATTAGTTTTTTATATTTGATTGTTCAAATGGCATGAACTATGATAATTGGCGTTAACATTTACATTTTGACATGAGCATATGCCTAGCGAAAATTTCATCCTTCCGGTGTTTTGGAAAACATACTTAATCACTTCGCCAATTTCAAATATAAGTGTAAATTATTAACCTTTCTTTAAAAAGGAATTTGTTTCATTTTTAAATAAGATAAAGGAATTTGATTATGATGATGTTTTACAATTGAATGTGTGCACTATTTATAAATGGATCCTATTCCTAAATCTGTTTATATAAAATATTAATAACATTTTTAAGATATAAATCACTACTTATAACTCTACGCAAATTTCTCATTAATTATATTAAAACATTATATTAGGTATTTAAAATAGCATTTGAAATCCATGTTTAACTGATTTTGAAATTAATCCAGATATCACTGGAAAGAAGCATTGTGATTTTATATTGGCCGTACTGTTGATGCTTTACGGCGGTGTTCGATAACAATGGACACAATTTAGAGATAAGCCTTAGTCGCTGATAAAAGTGTGTTTGCTATCAATATTCCTCCAGAGGGAATTTGGTTCCGCTTTTCTAGTTAACCTAGACAAGAACATGTTAACCTTGTTCCAGTATATTGTGATACTTTTATATTGTGATTGAGTGTTCGACCACGAGGATATTCCCCAGTGTACATAGTCTGATGTGGCCTTACTGCTAGGTGGCTTTGATTTAAAAACGTAACGCCAAGTAATACCAAGCTGCTTGATGTAAGCACATGGAAGGTTCACCTTTAAACTAAGAATATATAGTCTAGAATAGTTAATTCTTCTAACCGCTATCTATGGTTTTACCATTGATACTATCAAAAGCTTAAGAAATCGTCATAATCAACTCATGAAGAAACTGGAAGTGCATTCCTTTAATATGAAATTCTACATACCGAACTCTAGCAATAATAAAAGAAGTTTGATTTTATTACCCTATGATAACAGTTTATTTAATTTTGGCCCAAAACAAAAAAACCTGTACATCCTTTAAAACCGATATCTCCATTAATCTATACATAATTGATGATGATGATTGATGTTTTACGGCACCTTTTGAGCACAAGATAGGCTAAATGGGCCGAGCGACTTCCAAAGGTAATGGAGCAAAGTCAAAGATAAAACAACCTTCATATATGCCCACGCCGAAATTTGAACACGGGTGATAGTGATCCGTGGTCCAACATGCTACCGTTAGACCACAGAGGGTCATCTATACATAAGTAAATCAATATATATTTTAATTTAAGCACACAAAAAGTATATATACACACACACACAGCGAGAGAGGGAGAGAGAGAGACGACACACACACACACACACACACACACACACACACACACACACACACACACACACATACACACACACACATACATATACACACGCAATCGCCAGTCTCTCCCATTCTCTCTCCTAGACTGTTTTTGTTTTTCCACAGAAACTCGTGATACAAGTATCTTTTTGTAACGTTTATTTCCTTTGGGCCTGTGGGAAGACAGCTTTAAGTAGCTACACATGTCGTCCAATTTCTATGTTCTATGTGAAACACAAACCATTACAAATAATATATAAATTAGAAATAAATATCATTGTCACCATGAAGAAACATCTAACTCTGATGTAAATGATGGGATTTGTAGAAAAGGGGACTGAAAACAAATTATAATTATGGTCACCATTCAAATGTGAATCAATCAATTCACCATTCATGGTACAGTTTGGGTATCTGCCTAAAAATGAACCGTTGTCCTTCCCAGAATTAGAAATTCCCTTGAGACATCCGATGAATATACTATACATTCGCACTTCACTAAATACCCATACCTATTCTTTTTATTTACATATCTAAGTCAGAGATAGCAAGCTAGCTAGCTATATATATATATATATATATATATATATATATATATATATATATATATATATATATTGGGGCTCCTCCGTGGTCTAGCGGTAGCGTACTGGACCATAGATCACTACCACCCGTGTTCGAATCCCGGCGTAGGCGTAGCTGAAGGTTGTTTCGTCTTTCATTTCGTCTCATTACCTTTGGAAGTCGCTCGGCCCATTTAGCCTACCTTGTGCACCTTGTCAACTCAACATATACACACACAATATATATATATATATATATATATATATATATATATATATATATAGTATAGGTGTGTATATTTGTCATGTGTGTGTGTTTGTTTGTGTATGTGTGTGTGTCTGTGTGTGTCTCTGTGTAATCATAATAGAGATGTAGGTGTCACAAATTATCTGTTGCCTTATATATCTTGTGATTTGGTCAAGACCGACGTATGATACAACCTATAAAGTTATCCTCATGCGAGAGTAAACAACTACATGTATTATATACAAGATACTGGCATTCCTAATGAGTTTAATTTAATGGGTAAATTATAATTATTGAAATTGATTGTTTATGCATAGGCACAAGGAAATATGTACTTATTGAGTTGTTTATTTGTTCAGTAGTCAATATCTTATGAAGGTATACACTAGTAATTATAAAACTAGTAATTTTCCTATATTTTCATATTTTATCAGGCAAATGTGTTCTTGGTTATTCTATTTTAATGATAAATTATTTATATTTTATTACATCTATAGGCTAATAATTAAAGTGCTTGTTCAAAGAGACAGTTAAGGCTCGAATCTGTCTGATGATTTTGCTTCATTAAACATCTTACGTCTATCCGATCAGGACTAAGGACTCAGTAACATTCATTATATTTTACATTGAACTTGCCAGATATATAATGTATAGCAGATATTAGAAATGCGGCATCTCTTAAAATTGTTAAATGGATGCTAAAAACAGACTTGTTTAATGTTAATTTCACAAATAAATAATGAATATCGCTTAAATCCCTTATAGGGTTTGTATAGACACATTATTTGGGGTATCATGGTGCAGCGCCTTTGAATAAATCGTGCAACTAAGGACGCTTTATTAAATATACAATATTATTATTATTATTATTATTATTATTATTATTATTATTATTATTATTATTATTATTATTATTATTATGAACGCTCCTATCCGATTGTGGCCTGCTTCTTGATAGGGCAAATATTAATCCTTTTTTCTTGGTACCTAATTTATCAACTAATATTCCTATAACATATTCGTATGAGAACAATATGTACCGATACTAAAATAGGCATCGTATTTAATTCATGACACGTTAAACTTATACTAAAAGAGTCACCACTTGATATTCAGCCGATGTAGTGCCCATTATTAAAAATTAACTATTATTCATTCGTGAAATATAATCTATTCTGTATCACACATTACATTTCTAAATGGGAGAAATGCAGTGCATATTGTCATATCGATTTCAATAAATCGATGACAGTGATAGAGTAGCCTAACAGTAAATAGTTTTCCAGACGTGCGCTTAATTTTATGAAAATATTTTTGTTTAATATGCTGTCTGACTTAAATCAAAATCATAACTGAGTTGCTGTATTTGTTGATGGTAAATGGGTGAGCCCTAATATTGATCAAAATAATTACGATTTAAGGAGTTTTGTGTATTATTTTCTTGTCATATTTGTTTGTCTACTGCCATTAACATCTATTGTAATGTTTGTGTATTTTGGATTTATAGGCACAGAGAAACCTTTTGTAAGACAATTTAATGCATTTATCCGATATTCAAAAAGGAAAAAAATTCAGTTTACACATGACTTCTTGTATATTGTTGATTATTTCACTGATGGTAATATTAAGTTAGTAATATTATACAATGTTAAAGTAAGTTTAACTTATCAGTTGCTGCTTGGGATGGATCAAGCCGGTATGGTGAAGTGAATGTGAAATTCTAACTATTATATTATAATGTCTATTTCTAAACATGCTATAAAAACAGGGTTTCCAATTCGCCAATCACAGCAGAAATTAATAAAATTGGAAAAAAAATATTATACACTTCTCAGGGACTATGGTATATATAATAAATATATTGCAAAGCCAGTTGGTAAAATGTACATAGTTGATATTTATTTAATCTATTCCAATATTGTTATATTTAGACAAGGCTAAATGTTTGCCTCACTCCTGAGTATGTTACGAGTAAATAATGTAATTGTTACATTTTTAACACTGTAGGAACAAACAATTCAAATATAATTTGATTAATTCTCCAGTTTATTAAACCTGACTTAATGTTCTATATCTTAGGCATTAGTTCAGATCTAGTTCATGGGGTGTTTTCAATTCGCTTCATTAAATATAGAAATAGATACAAATCAACCATATTACAGCAACAATCTCTTATTAAGGGCGCCATTTCTTTGACCTATTTTATCATTACTGATAATTGGAACTAAAGTAATTCATTATTACTTCAAAGTCTTTAGACTTAACACTAATCGTTTCTCTCTACTTCTCTCGACGTTTATACGATTACGACCATAGCATTAACTATATAAATGTCAATTCTCTTCAAGGATGGTAATCCACTGTGGTAAGTTGGACTTATCAAATACATTGTACAATGAGAACATGTTATTTGCCCATTAGTTCGTAAGTGTTGGTGAGTTTGTAGTTCATTAGCATTATCTGAGTCTGGACTGCTTTGAAGTGTAGCATAGTTCTGTATTTAAATTCGGCAAAAGTAAACAGGTGTCGGAAAATATTATATATTAATTATAACTCTGAATTCGGGTTTAATGAATTGAAGAATAGTTTGTTAAAATAGTACTTGAAAATTCCGATTTATTTGGTTCTAAAATTCAGCCAGGTATAAGTGTAAATAGGTGTTTTAAAACTCAAATAATTTAGAAATAAGCATTAGTCGCTGATAAACTGATACACAACGAGAAGAGGCCTCTAAGGGAAATTAGGTTGTCACTCCTGTCTCAATATGGTACGAAGTTCTTTACCAACATACATAACGTGTTTTGGCCTTTCTCCCACGACATTTTGATATAAGAAAATAAGTGGGACCCATTAATGGGAAGCTGACAGATGTAAACACAAGGTTGACTAAGTTAACTAAATGCATATAGTTTAGAATAGTAAACTCTTTAATAGATTATAGAAGAATGTATTAACTTATTTTAGTCTATGAAGCTGAGTGGTCAATAATTTGTTCCTTGAATCCGTTACATTTAGAATTAACATATAATAATAATAATAATAATAATTATGTATATTTAATAAAGCGCCCTTACTAGTATGATCCATTCAAAGGCGCAGTTCACACAAGTATTCTGGCGCCATATGACTAATAGATTTATAAGTTATTCATAAAATCTTGAAATGGATACGCTGTTTAACAGGTAGCCAATGTAGTTTTTGAATAATTGTGGTGATATGATCATATTTTAGAATATTTGTCACTCTTCGAGCTGCACTATTCTGAAGAGGAGAAATTTAATTCACTGTAAATCCAGTAATATATACAGCTGTGTCCCATCAGCATACAAGTGATATTTAAAATCACATGGCTGCGCAATGATCCCAAGTGGGCGGGTATACATTATGAAAACTAGAGGACCAAGAACTGAACCTTGTGGTACACTAGATAAGAAAAACTAAACGTCAGATAAAATACTATCAACAGACACTCGCCGGGAGCATTGTTCCAGATAGGAGCTAAACCCATTCAAGTACTCTACCTGATAGACCAAACATGTCTTTTACCTTAGAGAAATGTACATTGTTGTCAACTGTATCAAATGCAGCAGACAGGTCCAGAATAACAAGTAATACTGGTTTATGTTGATAAATTGACATCATAATACCATTTGTGACCCAAACCAAGGCTATTTCAGTGTTGTGAGCACTTTTATAAGCAGACTCTAGTGATGCATTAAGGTTATTATTGATTAAATATTTGTTTAATGGAAATTAACTGCCATTTCTATAACGTTAGATAAAAATGTAAGATTTGAAACAGGTCTTTGTATTTGTAATTGGGCTTATCAGAACATCCAGACAATCGTTCACAAGCCATGTAGACATAGGGTCAAATGCACAGAACGCATTAGATTACCTTTTCAGCAACTGTCTGATATCTCAAATGCATTCATCATAGACATGCACAACTGTTCTACCAATGGTTTATCGTGTTATAAGGTGCTGGAACGGAACCCATTGTGTATATGTAATATGGTTTGACAGAAGAAGCTATTAAAACAATGGGCCATATCTTTATCTGAGTTGATAATATTTGGAAGGACACCAAATATAAACATAGAACAAGTCAATCTCTAATTATTAAAACACCAATCACAGTAGTAATGGGTGGTTCAATATCTGGCTTAATCTGTGTAAAATAGTATATTTAAAGATATAGGTAGACAAAGAAATAATAACATACTCAGCTTCTGTATGTGTTTGTTTGTTTGTGTGTGTGTGTCTCTCTCTCTCTCTATCTCTCTCTGTGTGTGTGTGCGTGCGTGTGCGTGTGTGTTTGTGTGTGGATCGGTGAGTGATAGGTATTATCACATTTTGCTTCTTGTATAGTGTCCACTTGTCATTATTAGGCTTCTATATATTGCTAGATCTGTCAATAATGTATTATTTAGCACATAATTTCCCAACCAATCAGTTAATGTGTTAAATGACCCCGAATGTAAACAGTATAATTAAGGTTCGTGTTTTAGAGCCTCATCTACTGGTGTGTAGAAGCCTTAGTTACGGCTGTAGCGTGTAATTCTGATGATGACTGATGGTGTGATGTAGTATTTTGGTGACACCGCTATATGAGCAAAGAGGAGACTACTGATGAACACGTCTATGAACAGGTAAAATAATACAAAGTGATTAATATCTACACATACTAGTAGCTTGAGAGTATAATAACATTCAGATTAGCCGTAATGTACAGTGGGGTAGTAGTACATTTAAGCCATGATTATGTTCCTGGTGATAATGTTGTAAAATATCAACATATTTGCCTAGTTACGTAAATAATATTATACGCTGTTTGAAATTGTCCTGAAATGATGCGTTCCCTTATGAGATATGAGGATAAGGATTCTTTCATAGTTTATGATCTATAGCAATGCTTTCATTGAATGTTTACATAAGCTTTTATCTTTATAAAACAGAGGATTAAAATCACTAAAGAATAAAATGCATTAGTTAGACTACTACAAATATATATATCACTAGGTTGGCTACGAGATAAGGGTTTTGTTTATAGGTTAAGGGTATATCTTGTCCTTTCAACTGCTTTAGATACAATAACAATATTGACATCGAGATAGAATGACGTTATGTTATTAATTTTCATATGAAAAAATGAAGCATGGTCAATAATCTGGCTAATTTACCATCATCTAGGAAGCAGCCACTAATGAGATCAGTGAATTTTTACTTCAGGATTCTAGGTCTATCATAATCTCTTGATATGTATACATACAGCAAATGATAATCTTGGTGTTAAGTTACTAATGAGAAATGAAATGTGGGGAGACAACTGTTGAGGAATTAACAAATAATTGAATAAGCTGAAGACATTAAGCTTCTAGATAACCAACTTTGTAATCCACGATGTTAGCCTGCATGAAAGGTCGCACTGCTGCTATTATTTATCGATCCTCCATTTATGTTTGTGTGTAAGATAATTGCTATTTGATCCCTGAAATGGGCATTGTCACGTGTTACATCGGCTAGACAGCAATGAAACATTACGTAGTGGAGTAATGACACTCGGTATATTATATATCAATCTGGTAAATAAAAGCTAAATACTAAATTGACATCTTGCAATTTCTGCTGCTTTAGACATAAACACAGTATTGATGTAGAGATAGAATGACGTTAATTGATTAATTACTCTCTGACAAATCAACCACACTCAGTAACGTCAATGATATATCAACGTCGAGGAAACGACCACTGATCAGACAACTGGATTTTACCCCCAAATACAATTTTCGACATAGTAAAAGATTAGTTTGGCTTTATGTCGTCGACATGAATGTCGTGTGATAACTTATTTGGGTGGATTGATAACGAATTGAAGGAAAATAAACAGTTTTGTTTCTTTCTTTTAGATAAAAATGTTGAAAGTGAAGACATCAATTTGCATAATACGATATTATTACCTAACTCAACGTGTCATGAAAGGGCGATTAGTTTCATCAGTTGAGAAAATACACTAACCAAGTACAAATTCAAGTGAAAACCAAGATCATTATCCACTTTTTAACTCTTGAATATTAAGCGCTTAAGTTTAAATGCTCTGTAATAATCGACAATATGACGAGTGAACATTAATTACTGAAGCAGTCAATATGAATAAACTGAGAGTGCAATTAGTTGTCAGATCAAACCACGTGATTGACCTGCAGTTAAAGTCTCTAAGGTGATTTCCATCTAAGAAATATATTTGGTATTAACTGTTCGTTAAACCTTTGTGTGTGTTTATTTTGGATGAAGTAAGTGATAGAGTTTCAGTAATACATTATATCTAAATTACTTCATATTAATAATTATAGTCGTAGCCAAAATGTAAATATAATAATTCAGCTTTGTAATGAACATCTAATGTATTATCTCTACAAGATGATACAGCTAGCTAGGCATATAAAGGGTGATCGGTTTAAGGGAGAGAGAAAGGCTGTCACAAATAAGTATACTAATAGCTACCGTTAATGTGTATATATATAATTGTATTACCTTCAATGAAAATAGCTGCAGCAAAAACAAATATTTCACTAATCCCAAATATCAAGACTATTTCTGGTTACAAGTTTGTTTTCAAGTGTATGAGTATATTCTCTGCTATTAATATTTATTATGCATGTTATAAAACTAACAGAAACACCAGTGCACCTTGTCTCAACAATCTTCACTAATACATTTCCCATATTTAAAACACAATCCATATACATAATATGTACTTGTCTGATATGTAACTATCGAATTAAAAAAAACAGAATCAACATGAATAGCAAATACAAAGAATAACGGAAGAAGAAATGTTCAAGCTTTATAATGTCAAAGAGAGGTTACAGTGATGGGTTACAGTTAATACACCGTGAATGATAATAGAGGTGATACACAATAGCTGATAGTACGTAAGCTTATCTTTATACAACAGAGGATTAAAGCAGGTAAAGAAAAGGTACCTTACAACTGATTTTTACCCAATCACAATATTGATATCGAGACAGAATGTTATTAATTATCATATGACAACATGAAACATGGTCAATAATCTATTTGATCTATGAACATCTAGGAAACGGACACTAATGAGATAAGTGGATCCTTTTATCAATATTCTTGGTCTATTATAATATTCTGATATCCATCCACACAGTACATGATAATCATCTTGGAGTTAAGCCATTTGAGGAAATGTGGGGAGACGAATACTTGGGGATTGACTAAACATTGAAATAAGACCTTAAGCAATGTTACCTTCTAGTCAAGCATGTTTGTAGTCCAAGAAGTGAGCCTGCTTAAAGGCGTAAATTTAGTTGCCTTTATTTTATTGTTCCTCAATTTATGTTACTTAAGATAAAGTTTGTTAGAACATTGTCAGTTGATTCCTGAAAACGGTATCGGGACCCGTTACAGTAACTAGACAGTATATATTAATCTGGTATATAAGAGCTACGATCACTATTCCAGTAACTCTTGTTGAATGTTAACGGCTAATGTTGACCCAAGCTTTAATGATTACCAAGAAAACATATAACCATAATGAAGCAAAGAAAGTGAATTTATTGAAACAAAAAAGAATAAACTACTGAACATTTAGTATCCTTCAACAAAGTCAGTCTTCTCGCAGGTTTGTGCGTATGGAGTTAGTGTGATTATATATATATAAATATATATATATATATATATATATATATATATATATATATATATATTTATTGTGTGTGTGTGTGTTTGTGTGTGTTTGTGTGCGTGTATGTGTGTTTTAGCTGTGTATAATAAGGCACAGGCACAGAGAATCTCGAACCGTGAATTCAAACTTTTCTTCAGGGAACCGAATCCAAGAGCGGCGACTTTTCTTCTGAGATATGTGTAATGTCTCACCAGTCCCTAAGCCGCCAAGCAAATACGAATCACCTACAGCCGTGGAGTTTGGGAGTAGAACACCCAAGTTAGATCACGGCAGTAGTTAGATTGCTTAGATTAATTATCTAAGCAACCCTATTTATAGCTCCTTTTCAATTGCTTTATCTTTCTTCAAAGCAGTACTATACAAACTATATACCCCAATTGTCACTGTCTTCAAAGGTCAGTTTTTACAACGGGCAGGTGTCACGAAGCGACTACTATTAAAACTGTTAGCTTAATTGCTATTAAAAGACAGACATCTGCGCTGAAGCATCCCGTATTAGCGCGTGATAGCTTCGATACTGTTAAAACTATGCAAATCCAATAAATACTAAGACCTACTCGTCACTATTATCGGAAGTTATTCTGTAAAATGATTATCATGGTGAATGATTCCTTTATTATGGCCTTCATCAGAGCTTCACCTTCGATGGGATGTAACAGAAACGTTAATGTCACAATAGTGATATTAAAACCTGACTCTATTTTGGTCTGTGAAGTCAACAGAGAAAATAGCTCATTGTTTTGATAGTAATATTAATAGTAAATATGCTATCCGTTTTAATAAATGTCGTTTTATGACAGTTGTTCGTTGTATAAACATATATTTGAAGATAGTAATATTTAGGTTGCAAACATTTGTTTCGAAAAGATATATATGGAAGTTAAGGATAGCTCTACTTATAGATGGTTAATTTGTTAGGTTTACCATTCTCAAAACCACCGTACTCTGACCTAAATGCGTTATTATCAAAGATCACGATAGCACCTGATTCATAGCAGTTATGAAACTGCTGAGATATTACTTGTGCCTCAGTTTGAAAGACTGGTTTACTTGAATATAAAGTATTATTGTTAGTTACTTGCTTAAGTTTTAATGATATTATCTTAATGTAACGGATATTTCTACACGTATATTATTAATGAAAGTAAGAATTGTTTTTATTGTAAAATAACCGTTTAAAGCTTTGACGTAGAGACCAGTACATTACAGTGTATGCAATTGACACACGTGCGCGCGCACGCGCAGATACACACACACGCAGACTCACACGCACAGTTAAAGCAATTACCTATATCGTGTACTAGACCTGAAATATGACATTACATAAATATGTTTTTGTACTACTCTCAAATATTAAAATAAAAATAATATCAAATACAACCCCTTTTTACATTAATTACTGTGTCTGTTTACGATTATCGAGTATAATGTATGCCATAATATTTGTATATAACAATAAAGTCATTTTCTTTGTTCAAAGTATTATAACGTTTTTCATTTACCTTAACTTAGATGTTAGTGATAATTAGAATATCGATTTACAATTCACAGTGTCATGCCAAGTTGGCCAATGGGCTATTCTATCAGGTTTTAGGAAAATAACAGAACTGTAACTTGAACGGGAGCGACGTTTACAAAGATAATGGTAATTTACATCAATTGTTGGAATACAGAAAAATTTGTAAACAGTAGACTTGATCATCCGTCTGTCCGTCTGTCTGTCTATGTCTGTTCTACAATCAGTATGTATGTTTTTGTTTATGTTTTTTCTACCCGAATCTGTAATTAACCATTGCATTGATAATATCTTTCATTTTAGTCATATTTCTATTACGTTTTTTGCTGGGTTAGTTATATTATAATTTCGTATTAACTAATTGCACTCTCAGTTTATTCATATTGACTGCTTCACTAATTAATGTTCACTCGTCATATTGTCGATTATTACAGAGCATTTAAACTTAAGCGCTTAATATTCAAGAGTTAAAAAGTGGATAATGATCCTGGTTTTCATTTGAATTTGTACTTGGTTAGTGTATTTTCTCATCTGATGAAACTAATCGCCCTTTCATGACATGTTGAGTTAGGTAATAATATCGTATTATGCAAATTGATGTCTTCACTTTCAACATTTTTATCTAAAAGAAAGAAAAAAAAGGTTTATTTTCCTTTAATTCGTTATCAATCCACCCATATAGGTTATCACACGACATTCATGTCGACGGCTTAAAGCCAAACTAATCTTTTACTGTGTGAAAAATTGTATTTGAGGGTAAAATCCAGTTATCTGATCAGTGGTCGTTTCCTCGACGATGATATATCATTGACGTTACTGAGCGTGGTTGATTTGTCAGAGAGTAATTAATCAATTAACGTCATTCTATCTCTACATCAATACTGTGTTTATGTCTAAAGCAGCAGAAATTGCAAGATGTCAATTTAGTATTTAGCTTTTATTTACCAGATTGATATATAATATACCGAGTGTCATTACTCCACTACATAATGTTTCATTGCTGTCTAGCCGATGTAACACGTGACAATGCCCATTTCAGGGATCAAATAGCAATTATCTTACACACAAACATAAATGGAGGATCGATAAATAATAGCAGCAGTGCGATCATTCATGCAGGCTAACCTCGTGGATTACAAAGTTGGTTATCTAGAAGCTTAATGTCTTCAGCTTATTTCAATTATTTATTAATTCCTCAACAGTTGTCTCCCCACATTTCATTTCTCATTAGTAACTTAACACCAAGATTATCATTTGCTGTATGGATACATATCAAGAGATTATGATAGACCTAGAATCCCGAAGTAAAAATTCACTGATCTCATTAGTGGCTGCTTCCTAGATGATGGTAGATTAGCCAGATTATTGACCATGCTTCATTTTCTCATATGAAAATTAATAACATAACGTCATTCTATCTCGATGTCAATATTTGTATTGTATCTAAAGCAGCTGAAAGGACAAGATATACCCTTAACCTATAAACAAAACCCTTATCTCGTAGCCAACCTAGTGATAAAAGCTTATGTAAACATTCAATGAAAGCATTGCTATATATCATAAACTATAAAAGAATCCTTATCCTCATATCTCATAAGGGAACGCAACATTTCAGGACAATTTCAAACAGCGTATAATATTATTTACGTAACTAGGCAAATATGTTGATCTTTTACAACATTAACACCAGGAACATAATCATGGCTTAAATGTACTACTACTGCCACTGCAAATTATGGCTAATCTGAATGTTATTATACTCTCAAGCTACTAGTATGTGTAGATATTAATCACTTTGTATTCTTTGACCTGTTCATAGACGTGTTCATCAGTAGTCTCCTCTTTGCTCATATAGCGGTGTCACCAAAATACTACATCACACCATCAGTCATCATCAGAATTACACGCTACAGCCGTAACTAAGGCTTCTACACACCAGTAGATGAGGCTCTGAAACACGAACCTTAATTATACTGTTTACATTCGGGGTCATTTAACACATTAACTGATTGGTTGGGAAATTATATGCTAAATAATACATTATTGACAGATCTAGCAATATAGTAGAAGCCTAATATTGACAAGTGGGCATGTTACGAGACAGAAAACCAGGCATATACACACAGAGAGAGAGAGAGAGAGAGAGGGGGGGGGAGGAGAGGGGGGGGAAGGGAGAGAGAGAAGCTCAGTATATTATTATTTATTTGTCTATATGTTTAAATATAATGTTTTTTACACAGATACATCGAGATACAAAACCACCCATTACTACTGTGATTGATATTTTAATAAGCATACATTGACTTGTTCTATGTTTATATTTGTTAGAGAGAGTACATGATTGTATAAGTGGTTAATGTTCATATTTTGACACCATGATCTATGGTATTTCTGAATTTGTATGTTTTACAGATGACATGTTTAGATTACTAGCATAAACAATTATCTGTAACATATGTGTACTGTGATAATATCTTAGGAGGAAACGTTTCTGTCCGAGTTGTTTAATATATAACTATTCAAGGTTTAGGGAGAGCTCATATATAAATAATTATAGTTGTAACGGATACAACGGACAGATTATTGACCACTTAGCTTCATCAACTAAACTAAGTTAATACATTCTTCTATAATATATTAAAGGGTTGACTATTCTAACCTATATGCACTTGTTCACTCAGTCAACCTTGTGTTTACATCTGTCAGCTTCCGATTAATGGGTCCCACTTATTTTCTTATACCAAAGCCTCGTGGGATAAAGGGCAAAGTACGTTATGTATGTTGGTAAAGAAATTCGTACCATATTGAGACAGGAGTGATATTCTTCTGTTGATGTTGGTCAGAAAACCACATCCTAATTGCCAATAGAGGACATTTCTCGTTGTGTATCAGTTGTATCATCGACTAATCCTTATATCTGATTATTTTCAGTTTTAAAATGCCTGTTTACACTGATATTCAGCGGAATTGTATTACAAAGTAAATGGTAATTTTTCAAATACTATTTTAATAAATTCGATAATTCTTATATAGGAAGTAATTATTAGGTGGATCTGTGATCACGACAGAATCTTTCTATGAAATTCGAGAGTCCAAGAAGGCATTAATGAAGAATTGAGCGCAGTATACTGTTTATATGTTTTGAATAACGAGACACAGGTCTAAGAAAGATTGGTAGTGAAACACTGGCTAATGGGCAAATAACATGTTCTGATTGTACCGTGTATTTGATCAACGTCTAACTTACCACAGTGGATTACCATCCTTGAAGAGAATTGACATTTATATAGTCAATGCTATGGTCGTAATCGTATAAACGTCGAGAGAAGTAGAGAGAAACGATTAGTGTTAAGTCTAAAGACTTTGAAGTAATAATGAATTACTTTAGTTCTAATTATCAGTAATGATAAAATAGGTCAAAGAAATGGCGCCCTTAATAAGAGATAGTTGCTGTAATATGGTTGATTTGTATCTATTTCTATATTTAATGAAGCGAATTGAAAACACCCCATGAGCTAGATCTGAACTAATGCCTAAGATATAGAACATTAAATTAGGTTTAATAAACTGGAGAATTAATCAAATTATACTTGAATTGTTTGTTCCTACAATGTTAAAAATGTAACAATTACAATATTTGAGTGTAACATATTCAGGAGTGAAGCAAGAATGTATTCTTGCCTAAATATAACAATATTAGAAGAAATTAAATCGATATGATTATGCTCATGTTACCAACTAGCTTTGCAATATATTTATTTGATATACCATAATCCTTCAGAAGTGTAAAAACATTTTTATATAAATTAAACGCAGTAAGAGTTTGTTTAATTTTCTGCTGTGAATGGTGAATTGGAATCCTTTATTGAATAGCACGTTTCGAAATTAGACATTATAAATATAATAGGAACTATTTCATACCACCTTGATTTATCCCAAGCAGCATCTGATTAGTTAAGCTTACTTTTAGCATTGTATAATATTACGTTAGTAATAATTACTCGTCAGTGAAAATATCACCACTAAGTAATTTGTAAAATTATTTTGTTTTCCTTTTTGAAAGTCGATAAAGTGAATTATATTGTCTTACAAAACATTTCTCTTTGTGTAGAAATCAATAATATACAACTAATACAATAAATGTTAATAGAAGTAGACTAGAAAATATGACAGAATAATATTAGGCATTATCAATTTACCATCAACAATTACATCAACTAAGTGGCAATATTGATTTATATCAGACAGCATATCAAATAAAGATTTGTTATTCTTACATAAAATTAATCGCCCGCCTCCAAAGCGTGTAGTGTTAGTCTAATCTATCACTGTCATAAATTTATTGAAATCGATATGGCAATTTGCACTTCCATTTAGAAATGTGATATGTGATACGAAATAGATTATATTTCACAAATGTATAATACTAAATTATTAATTAGGGGCACTACATAGGCTGAATATTAAGTAGTGACACTCTTAGTACAAGTCTAGTGTTTAATCAATGAAATACGATGTCTATTTTAGTTATATATATATATATATATATATATATATATAATCATGCATACCTACACACAAAACACACACCGATATATATATACACACACATAAACACATGTATACATGTACACAAAATGAGCACACAAACATACACAGGCATACAAAGGATTATAAACGTACTCAAACATACACGCCCACAAACACGCAAACCAAATTACTCACTAAGTAGCTTTTCTTTCTCTGTCATCTATCCTATCCTATCTATCTATCTATCTATCTATCTATGACTCATTCGCTATATAGGTAAAAAGAAAATGTAGAGGTTTCTAGTGAAGTGCGAATGTATAGTATATTCATTGGATGTCTCAGAGTAATTTAAAATTCAGGGACGGATGATTCTTGGGCGGATACCGAATCTGTGCCATGAAGAGTGAATTGATTGATTGGCATTTCAATGGTGACCATACTTAGACCGGAAATGATTTATTTTGTATCCCATTTATTATACATCCCTTCATGGACATAATATTTCGATTTTTCTTCCTGATGATGTCTACTATAAGGAACATATCGATGGTGACATCGAGGCTGATGACAGCTCATAACTCAGATGGACCAGTGGAACATGTAATCTAATGTTGACAGTTAGTAGCTCGTTTTAGTGCTACCAGAAGATGATGATTAGTGTTCTACGACCAAAATGTGTGCACATGGCAGACTAAATGGGTCGAACGACCTTCAAAGATATCAGAGAGCAAAACAGATGTGGTATATATAGGGTTAATGATGCTAAGTTCCATATCTAAGTATAAGACAACGTTTACAGGTAAATCAGTTACAATAATGTGGAGTGGAGTGTGGAGTAGTGAAGTTGTGAGTAATACAGACGGTGGAGATTTATCTGTTTTCATGGCAACGAATTTAGAATTGTAATCAACGTAAGTCATACAAGGTATATCAAAAGATACTGTAGGATATAGCTAGATGAGAGACTTCATAATCTTTAAGCGTTTGTTCAGGTATATCTATGAATCTTACAACAAAATATAACAACAAAGATATATTAAATATAACATATTACAATCAATGTGAACAAATAAATAGGTCTGATATTCAAATCCAAAAATCTAATTAATGTAATATTATATTTAATAATTTTATGTGTATACGTAAGCCTTCATATCGCCTAGAAAGTGAAGAATTAATTCATGTATCATAATTTTCATCATTCGTTGGGACGATGAATAGCGAATGACATGAGCCTATTTTAGACAACAATTTTGAAACTTTTACGATTTAAACGAATTGCTTAAAACTATTAAACTGCTAAATTCTATTGTCAAAACAAGGATTTTTCTTTAATAGTCAACAATTATGTGAATTTTAAGAGCAATGGGTTAACACTATTAGAGCCATGGTGTGGTAATATATTAATCACCGCAATTTAAATTATATTTTGGTAACAAAATTCCCCCAAAGAAGAGCTAATAAACTTGTATGCGTTATCTGATGTTGCCATCATATTAGTGTATCACTTTATGATAAATTAATAAATATCATTGAACTTTATATAATATAATTATTGACAACTTCATCAATATTAATAACTTGATGTAATATCAATTAAATAAACTAAGTGTCATGTCTTATCCGGAAAAATCTACTAAATTGTATTCATACCTACCAAACAATCTACATTCATGCATAGACAGTGTTCCTATGGCTTAGTGATTACATAATTGCACTACAAACCTTCATGTTATAATATGCGGCTCATACCAGTGGTTATATATCTCATGTGTGACAAGTGGTAACAAAACCAAAGGATCAGCAAAAAATTTTATACACAGGGCACATATTGTACACGTAATTAAACAATTTCTACATGCAAGTTAATAGTAATTATGACAACTTCATCAGATTAATAACTTGCAGTATATATATATATATATATATATATATATATATATATATATATATATTAAAAAAATATATATATATACAATTTTATACCCATTCTAGAACAACGAGCAATGGAACTTAATTATCAACAGTCTATCTATCAACTGGTGGAATGGAGCGCCCACTAAAGTCCGCGCCATATTCTTATGAACGACTCCAAGTATATCTCATTATATGTATTCCATTCATCGTTGGAACATTATTAATTCGAATTTCGTTGCATAATAGTCAACTTTTTAAATTAATCCTTCAAATAAAACTCATTCTTCGACTATCTTTCTTTTGGTCATCAAGAATATTTCTATAATTAATGTCGATAAAACAAGATAATCTTAATCAAAGACGACGGGGAAAAACAATCCCGACTGATGTTTATTTAATGCTTTATTGAAATATGAAACAAAAACATATTCTGTCTGAGGACAGAAACAGATACTGTAAATAAAGTATACTAATAGGTGATTATAAATTTGGGGGTTTATCTACATTCATAATATATTGTATTGCTAATCTTAGTTTTAAATAACAATATGTTCCTAAGGAATCTGATAAATAATTGATGACCAACAAGTGAACAAGTTGTATAACACAATTTTATTTCATGGAGTCATTCCATTATCATGTTAGCAACGTTTCTTTCAATCAATGTTCACTATCTCTTGTATTACTTCCTTTAGATATGTCGCACGCAGACATATGGCAACATCGTATTATGTCTCTTGAACACAAAAATAAAGATAACTGGAAGCCAAAAATAATGATAATATCGAGAATCACATTTGGAACTAATGATACTCTAAAAGCTAATGTATCCATATCAAGATTTTACTAGTGGCCTTTTGTCCTCACCCAATTCGTGGTTCCATTTTAACTCCTGAGTTGTGTATAGTCACTTGCTCTTAGGTAACTTTGTGAGATGAAAGCTTTCTACCGTTAACTATTTTGTCATCACTATCCTTCCGGATAGCAGATCGAGAATGAGATAATGATAGATCATTTTCATCTTCTATCTTACCTGGCTGAAGTTTACACAAGCTAAAATATTCTTACACCTAATATAATATTACTTTATACATAGCTTTGTTGTGACATATATTAATCAAAGGTCGTCTGTTTGTTAATCTATTATCACTGTTGCCTTTTAAAAATAAATGAATGGAGGTAGTAATTATTGCTCCTTTGCCAACGATATCATCATGAGACTGCTAGTTAAATAAAGCTATGGTCATTAGCCATCATGTGTAATATCTAATAATGTATGTCAGATAACTATTATTGTACTTTCTGATCGGATGTCTATTGAATATCGATTCAAGTTGAATGCAGATATTGAATGTCTCAGTGTGCTACATATTGTCAACGAGGAAGGATAACACCATCTGTATTTCATTTATATTTTAAAAATGAAAATAATAATATATGACAAAAATATCAAATACTAGTATTTCTGTCATAATAATAATAATAATAAAATATTTGTATAGCGAAATGAACTATTGGCTTTCTTATAATGTATTATATGTGTAATCTATAAATGGGATGTATTTGTCGCACAAAGTGCAGAACCGCTGATAAATATCACACTCAATGTTTAAAACAAATATTACCAAGAAATATTCCATAAATTCTGTCATATGCTTGGATAGGGAGATTGTTGCAGAGGTCGTTTTACTTCTAAAGGTAATCAATCAGGTAAGAGGGTAGAAGCTGTTTATTCTTACAGAGAATTTGAAAAGGTTTCATGTAATTTAAACCTATAGACATTAATTTAATGCCAAAGGTCTGTGGAAAACGGACAGGACAAACAGGACTAAAATAATACGTTCAGTAATTTATTATATATCCTTTTGAAGGTTCCAATTGTGTCATGCTAGTATAGGTAAATACTATCCGAGAAGGCACAAATTATTTAAATATATTTATTGGTGAGCTGGAATTATATGAAGGGTCCGACTTAATTGAATAGTTTTTAGAAATCAATGCACTAATTTATGTATTGAATTTATATTACGTCTGAAAGGTGGGAGTGACAGCACTCCATTTTGAGGGTTTGCTCAATGTGATTTTCTAGTTTAAACCATGACCTTGTGGTCTAAACGTATATTACTACGATATACCACACGATAGCTAATTATATTTGTACTACATGTTACACCCATATATGCTCTGAGAAACCTGCAAGATGTTTAACATGTCAAGTAAACTCCTATCTGACTGTAAAACGTAAAGATGTGTACGTATGTGTGTGTTTGTGTGTGTGTGTGTGTATATGTGCGTATGTGTGTGTGTTTGTGTGTGCGTGCGCGCGCGCGCGTGCGTGCCTGAATATAAATTGAACCTTTTACTGCTGAATCGCTGTTTCTAGAATACAATATCATCATTGTCTTTGAGATAGTTCATCCTCATAATTGTATGGAAACCTCTGAAAGTTCTTTTTCATCAGTGGTCCACTGTCTCCTATGCTTCTCTTCTCATAGGTGATTCGTCTATGATTAAGTAAAACCTTGCGCAGCGTTATCTCCTCTTGGTGATTAGAGTACTAGTCGATGAAGAAGCCAAAAATGATAAAATCACAGCTGTTACTGTTATATCAAGAGCTTGACCTTCGCTTTTCGTCTCACACCATTAATATCGCAACTCCATCTCATACAATATTTATCCCACTTAACAAGGAATGGAAATGTTGGTTATGTTGTGTAGTTATTTGTGATGTTGATATGGTGCTGAAGATAATAAAAGCTCATCCTATTTCATTGGACAGGAATATTTTCGGCATAGCATGTGTCATTAAATGTTTTACAAACAATAGTTATACTCTGATGGTTCCCTCTTTACCAGCCTTAACATTGATAGGCTTAGTTTGAGAAATAATTAAAAGGCCATTATTTCTGTGTTTCATTATTCTGAATGTGGCTAACGATTCAAGTCGATACAACCTTAACTACCCAGTTACATATATAATTAAATGTTACACATTTGTTTGTTCTGGTTTGGTGATACTACATAATTTAAACAAAATATTTTTGATATGCTAATCTTGTATTATCATGCTAATTGTAACCACGGTTGTTTTTTATGATTGAAAGCATTCACTAAGCATGATATAGCAACATTCTTTAATGGCCGAACTATCGTCACATTGCTTGCTGAACATGACCCTATTTCTGCACAATGTCCTTCTTGATGTTGAAGCACAATTACAATGCAAAGACAGAGCAAGCTGAGTGGATAGATTGAACACCGACGTTCAAGAGCACTTTGTTACAATAACATTTTTATCAACTTCTGCGCTTGTGAAAAGACAGAAAAAAACATAAAATTAATTTGAAAATAAATAGATGCCATTACCTTTCTGCATTGATGGAGAACATGTTAACCCTAATAAGGGAAGCGAGAAGACTATTTTACTAATATTCTGCTATAATGGCTTAATGGAATTTGATATAAATATATCTACTTCGTCCCGTCATAATTAATTATACATCATTCGATAACTTAATTGATACTTTTTGTTAACCGATAAATTGGTGGTTGACCAGCACGCTCTCAAACAGAGAAAGGCAAAACAACTTTCTTTTTTACAAGTTTAACATATGTTGAACGAATATTAATAAACTGTGTAGTCCTTCCACAACATGGAATGTCTCCATTAATTGTAGAGCTATAGGTGATGTGGCTTTTACTTCAATAGCAAAAGTGAAACAGAAGACGAGAAAGTCTTTATACATCCACTGTCACGTTATTGACATTATATCTCGCTATTCTTGCCATTTTGTTGTTTTGTTGTTCGGGGAGAATCCCCAGGCTGTCGCTTATTCGGCATAGCCTCTATGTTTGATTGGCTGAGAAAACATCCTCCCCCACCACTCACAGCTTATTAATTTTTCTGTTGTTCAATTTTGTTATTATTGTTGTTTCTGTTGTTTTTGTTCATCATGTTAATACAAATCAGCTATTTCAGAGATCAACAAAAAAAAACAATATTCATCAACATATCCATATTTTGTTTATATTATAAATCTGGCGTGTAGGTGTTATGTCTATGGCTTTGCTTAAACAATTTACTGCATAGATCATACATGTTCAGCGTTGCCCGGTGCTGGACATAGTGAAAGTCATTTCTTCACTACAACTATAATTATCCATATAACACAATTAGCTGCGTTTAATATATTATTGTGCATCCGATTATGTTGTATTTCATTTTCCTTCAATATCACATGAAGCGGTAAGGTCATATTATTCCTGCACCCAATTCGTGCATGAAAACAAAATTAATTCCAGTCTCGGCGTTTAAAGGAGCATTGTGTCAGAGTCGCATTCCTTTAGTGACATCATACAGAGAAAGATATCCGAAATGCACAGATAATCACTGGCATGAAGTATAAACTGGTCATCGTGAACTGTCTTTCTGCCAACAAATACGAGAAATATAATCAAAATTAAAAGCATTGCAAAGCCTGAACTATATTATAAGTATTGCTATCAAGTAAACATTGTAGTGAAGCGGATATCATCAGATAGTCCATGATGATAAATCAGTCAGATAGAGAAAATTGTCTAGAATGAAGAATGTCAAAGTTTCGTTTAAGAATATTTTCTATCACCCTCTAATAAATTTATATATCTTGAGTGATCTACATATGGGAATAGCGTATAAAGCTGGAGATCGCTAAGAGTGCGTGATTAGCTGAAGAAAGTTACATTTTGTACATGTTTATAAACAGGTAACATTGATTTAATGTTATTGAATTGATCGCGTTATTTCTATATAATGTAATGATATAGTAAGCAAGGTATAGCTAAGGGTATACGGGCTCCAGAAAGATAGGGAAATGTTATACACAAATCCAAGTAGTTTCATACCTCCTGAACAAATATTTGGAGAAAGGGATTTTGACTTTATATTTCTTAATCGGGTCGACCCTTAAATTATTAGTTTAAATTTCGCTCAGAATTCAACTAAAAGTAAATTATCATCTATACAACGATGTAAAACTATCCCTCTGAAATAAAGTAATGTAATTGCTATATTAATTCCTTAGTAAATATCTGTGTTTAATAAAATCTATGTACAATGAGATAACTACTTGCCATCTAGCTTTAAGATTTCAGTGTAAACACAAACTTAATTTAAGAATCGATTACCCACAAGATATATTAAATGTCTATCTAAGTTACATTACATAGGTACTAGAATGATTAATTGCGGTAGTTAATTTGTCTGCCATTATAATTATATGGGTATTAAAAACAAAATAATACATAATACATATTAACATTATTTAATAATTAATTCGTCTAATTACTTCTAAAACAAAATAATTAATACGTACAGACACACAGGATTGTGTAATAGACGATACTTGGAATTTGACTGATGGTATTTCTTTTCATGAGTATTGCGTTTGGAACCAAATTTGCAGCTCTTTTTTAACCCTCCCTCTCTCTCTTATTCATTTATTTAATGTAGATACTACATTTGATTTGAATGACGAAGTTGAATTATTCAGATCGTATATTATCTTTTCTATAATTAAGATGAAGTAATTTAACAGATAACACTAAATATATTTCATCAATTGATAATAACGTTAAATACGCTGTGTCGCGTGATTTTATCACACATAATAGGAATACATCTATAGTTTTAACTATTTCTAACTTTATAATTTCCTTAAATCTTACATTCACTACATTATTAAAATGATGATAATCTTCCCATAAATGATAGGCTAATTTCACTGCGTATTGATCTTCATCTTAACATCCACTCAATCCATCAAGATGTCAATTCATCAATCATTTTAGTAATTAATACAAAATACAGCTAATTATAAACATGATATTTCCGCGATCTCTCATATACTGTGTGCTGGTCGATAACTTGCCAGATAGATTACCACATATCTACTCAGCCACATACAATAAGTCCTTCACATACTAAGTCAGATTAGATTAATCGAATAGGCGTCGTGTTTAGAACGTCAATCTTAATGATATTGTATGGATTTGGTTTAATTTAACACATTAACTGATTGGATGGGGCACTTCCGTTAAGTAATTCAAGCTTAATGACGATCGTGTTTTTTTGTGACAGTCCGCTGTTAAACAGTGATCCTTACTCTACTTGGTATATGAGTCCTAGATGACAACTGGAAGCTGAAAAGTATGATGCATGAATCCAAAACGAAAAATGGACTGTATGCAAATGGGTCAATGTGAACATGCACCTCCATACACACAAACCCACATACATATACATCATTTGAAAATTTTGCGAATATCAATTTAGGAAGGATTTAATTAATATTGGGCTAAATATAACTATCATACAGAACTGACACGATGATGATGATGATTGATGTTTTACGGCTACTTTTGTGCACATGGCAGGCTAAATGGACCCAGAATAAATGGATCACATCAATAAAATTATAGTCTAATTAAATTAACCTGGTAGATCGGGCTAACAGATATTGAGATTGAAATTAATTTGTATTCTTAATTATTATTCAACTCTGAGATTTATCAGGCTTGTCTCGACCCATATTAATTACGTATCAATTCATGCCTATTTCTTGTCACCTGTCTGTAAGGCTTTATTGTTGTGTCGGTCATGCTTAATTATCGAATCATTTTCAAGTTATAATTAATAACTTTACTTGTTCTTTATGTATATCAAGCACCATAAGTAAATTCATCTTTGTATAGGATACCATTCACGGTGTTTGTCTAATGCAACAATTTACCAGTAAATTACCTTAGATAAATCTTGCGAGAATTCTTCACAATTTAATAATTTTAATCAAATTCCATTAAGAAAATGAAAAACAAATCTTCATTACAAACATCGATCCTTTGGTGTCCAACAACTTACATGTCCACAGGAAACTTATTAATTTCATTTTATTATTTCCTATGCTAAAATTCGGGAAAACTGCAATATCAAAGTTGTAACATTTATTTATATTAAAATAAGTAAGGTACAGCTTAAAACTAATACAAGTTTTAAGAATTAACACAAACGCCTTCCTATTAAAATATTTTCTAAAACTATTCAATCAAAGGTTATAAACATTAGAGTTGGGGTAATCGTATTCACTAATCGTAAGCGATTGTAATAGATTATATGAACTCAATATAACTGATTTACCCACTGACGAACTGCTGTCATATTTATACACATGTTAATTTGTCAGTTTATTGGTTCTATGAACATGAAAGGAAAATGTGTTGAAACACTGCTTCAGATGTTGCCGCTATTATAAGTCACATAAACCGGCATTTCAGATTAATTCGTGCTCTTTTATCACGTTAAGGTCAGCCTATTCGGGCACGACCAGCAATCGTGCATGGCTTCTTTCTGAAACCGTCGTTTTATCTCCAACTGCAAACGATCCAGATTGGACAGCAGTTGGATACCAAGTAGATCATTAAATTAACGCATACGATAGTGAACAAAAACAAGGCTACATCTTGACCCGTAATCGACATACTGGGTGACAAATGTGGGCATTAGACGGAGATATAAGGGAGCTATAATTTAAGACTATGAAAGTTATCCATTGATAGAGGAGGTCAAATTACAGAGGGGTCAGAGTTGGTGGTTTGACTATATTCTAATTATCATATTTATTATATAGACCTTACCTGGCTATAGTCACGCTACACGTGATGCATTTCCTTACTCATTATATATTTAAACAACTCCATTGAAATTGTTTGCACTAATCTCAGTTTGCACTAATCTCAGTTTGCACTAATCTCAGTTATCTCTATAAATGCCTGTGCATTCATAGAAAAATGCACTACTTGCTCCTTTACTCTACGGTAAAAATTTATATAAGAAATATTAAAATAAATTAACGCTGTATAGTGACATTAAAGTCTCTTGTATATTTTCATTTCAAGAACATACCAGAAAGTCCATCTGGTTCTGAAAGCGTAAATACTGTAGCATGTTTATATCGGTATAATACATGTAACTCAGTATATATTGATGAATAATCTCATTCATGTTTGTGCCATATACATTGTAATCATGATTGTAAGCATGATTATTTTACAATATAATCGTAATCGTATTCGATTAAATTCAGAATGAATGTAATCGTAATCATGGTATTCTCAAATAATCGTAATTGTAGTATATTAGTTTGGACCTGTCATCTCGCCAACCCTGATAAATACCCATATTCTTAGAAGAGCTTAGTTTAAATTGTATTCTTGTCACGTTCTATATTCTATGACGCGTGAGATCTACTTAATAAAAGGTCATGTTCACAATGATTCCTCTTGCGACTCGGTTGTAGGACACAACATCTGATAAATGATAATACGCTGACACTGATACAAGGATTGCTAAATTATCTTTGAACTTACGTAAACTTAACTTTAGGTAAGAGGAGGCAAACTCAATCAATGGAAAACATCGCTTAGACTACGAAACTAGACTAAGTGGACATCTTGTCCTTTTGACCGCTTTAGACTCCATCACAATATTGAAGTCGAGATTGAATGACGTTATATTATAAATTATCTTATAACAAAATAAAGCATGATCAATAAATTATCTGACTTATCATCATCTAGGAAACGAACACGAAATAGATTACTGGATCTTTACATCAGTCTTCTTGGTCTATAATAATTTTCTGATATCTATTCATACATTAAAAGATCATTTTGGTGTTGAGTCATTTGGGGAAAAGGTTACCTATGAAAACAATCGGGAGACGAATGCTAGTAATTGAAATAAAATAAGGTGAAGACATAAATAAATTTTTCTTCTAGATAATTAAGTTTGTAATTTACGCTGTCTACTTGCTTAAAAGGTTAAAGTGCTGGTTTTATTTGAGTGATCTTCAATTTAAGTTACTTAAAGTTAAATGTGTCAGATCATACCCATTTAATTTATTGTGTGTGCATTGCGACCTACTACATCAGCTAGACAGGAAGGAAACATTTTGTAGTTAAGTAATACTACTCAGCATATTTTATATTTATCTAGTAAAGAAACCCAAACATAAGCTAAGATCATTATTCCTGTATTTAACTCTCTTATTGAATATTAACAGCTAAAGTTGACCTGAGCTATAATAATTACCAACACAAAAATATAACAATAATAAAGCTACTAAAAGTACATTTAATTAATATAAAATTATTACATAGCTAATTATTCAAAAGAAATGATAAAAGATGCCCCCAACATCAGTTTTTTGACTATATTCTGGTTGGCACTGATTATAAGAACAAAAATCCAGCATTCAATTTATCTGGCTATTTGGTGACCTCCAATAAAGTGAAAGCCTTGTCTTGTATCTGGGTGAGTGTGTTTTAGGGTACATATATATGTTGGTACTGGCTCAGAACATCAAAGCCTATACATCCTTTAAAAACCTTTACCTCCATTAATCTATATATAATTAAATCATTACGTAGTTGAATTTATGCATACAAAAAGGTACACATCTATACATTCGTAGACCTATATTCGTATGGGCTACTCATCAGCCTGTGGGGCCCTAATATAATCCGTTTTTCCTACGTGACAAATATGTCACGCCCACAGGTAAGCGGGTCATGTAGGCTACGCAGAAACATCGGAAGCAAATACAAATAATAAAATAATGTACCATGTGACACTGCAGCTCGCAGTTAAAAACAAGTGCATTTGGTTCAATGGTATGTTAACACATATACAAGATAAATACTTTGACTCCACAGTTTACATTCAGTAGAAATTTGATGTGGCTGAAAGGTAACCTATATATAAAATTATTTCGATACCACAGATCCAACCTATATCAGTAATACGGATAGCTGTCCGATAGGTTCGCCGGCGCCAAGTTGTTGTTTGATTGATTGTAATTTCCTATTAATTAAATGCACTTTCAGTTTGTTCGGATTTACTCTTTCACTTGTTACTGTTGTCTCGTCATATTGACGATTATTGCATTTCGCATAAACGTTAGTCATTAATATTCAACAAGAGAGTTAAAAGTGGAATAATGATCTTAGCTTTCTTTTGAAATTTTACCAGAATAATATATAAAACACTGAATCTTATTACTCGTAAATATATTCCTGTAAGGTGTAACACATATATCGTAGTTTTTAATGTTACTTTATTAGTATCTTTGATCAGTTGACGAATCGCATCGAGTTTTCAGGACAAGTTGGAATATTTAAGAGATAATAGCTATTTATTCAAGTTGTCTTCGTTTTCAAATGTTATGATCTAAAAGAATTAACAGCTAATTATTTACTTTTCTTCCCTTCTTTGTCAATCTCCAAATATCGGCTATTTGACATCATTCTCCTGGACGACTTAAAACCAAAATAATCTTTTATTATTTCGAGAACTATTAGATGATTGTAGTTGCAGGAAATATCCAATTTTTTCAGTCGCCGTGTTTTCCTCGAAGTATACACATTAGTGAGGTTATTGAGGGTGATTGATTTCTCAGATAATAATTTATCATATAACATCATTTTATCTCAACATCAATATTGTGATTGCGCGTAAAGCGGCAGAAAGAACAAGTGGTCTATTTACATTTACTTTTTTTCCCTATTGAAAATATATATATATATATATATATATATATATATATATATATATATATATATATAATATATAGAGGTTTTTGTTATTACTCCACTACGTATGGTTCCCTTGCTGTCCAGCTCATGTAACAGGTAACATACACTTTTCAACCATCAAATGGGAATGATCTGCAGCACTATTTTAATTAACATAAATTGAGCTAATTTAGAAGTTAACATTTTAGGCAGGATCACTTCGCGAATTACAAATCTGGTTATTTAAAACTGTCCTTACGTTATTTCAATTGTTTGTCAATTTCCATTATTCGTCTCCTCACATTTCTCATTGGTAACATTTTCCCAAGATAATATTTTACTGAGTGATATCAATAGATTATACTAATCCAAGAAGACTGATGTAAAGATCCACTTATCTCATTAGTGTTCGTTTTCTAGATGTTGATAGATCATATAGATTATTGACCATGTTTCATTTCGTCATATGATAATTAATAACATGACACCATTCTGTCTCGGCATCAATAATGTGATTAGGTTTTAAGTGGTTGAAAGGACAACATATTCACTTAGCCTAGACACAAAACCCTTATTCCATATCCCACTTAGTGATCTATTGAATTCGATTAGTAAGATCAACTATAGTGTATCATTTGTATTATCTTTCCAGATATATTAACTGTAACCCATCAATGTATCCTCGCTTTGTCTTTGATAAGAGTAGCCGTAGTAACAGTTATCTCTTGACATGAAATTAGAGTAGGAAGCTCGGAAATATCATAGAAGACAAAGCATTTAAAATAAATATTTTTAATTAAATAAAATTCCCGAATGTGACCATTTTCGTCGTTCTTTTGAAATTCTCAGAAATGTTCTCCTTAGAGAAGCGCCCATGTTCATTCTTAAAACTTGAGTATTCTCTTTTACGTTATTCTTAGTATTATATATTCATGTGGTATGGAGAATGCCATGAATACCTGTTTTATGGCTTTCAAAAGAATATTGTATACACATTCAGTGACACTATCAGACAATGACAGTTTGTGCATAAGTATATATACATATATATCAAAATTCTCCAAGATTTATAAATATTACAAACCTTATTATATGTAAGACACGCACACACACACACACACACACACACACACACACACACACACACACACACACACACACACACACATATAAAACTACCACACACACACACACATCACACACACACATCACACACACACACGCACATATATATATATATATATATATATATATATATATATATATATGCAAACACATAGACAGTAACAGTAGCTATTAGATATTATCTTGTAGATATGGATTTTCTCTCTCTTTTCCCTCCACCTATATATATATATATATATATATATATATATATATATATATATATATATATATATATATATATATATATATATATATTCTTAGACAATATATTTGAATGAAAAAGCTGAATTATTAACCTTACATATTGTCTAAAGCTATAATTAATTTGAAATAATTTAAATCTATTGCATTACTGAAGCTCTACCACTTACCTCATCCAAAACAAACACACAATAAGGGTATGAGAAACAGTTAATGGCAACTCTCTTTAAATTGAAACGACTTTAAACAATTTCAATAGAAATAACATCATGATTTGTTATCACATCTCTAGCAAAATAGATATAACTGTCCAGTCTATGCAACAGTTCGATATAATCCTTGTTAAAGATAATTGTTATGATATAATCCTTACAAAATGATATCACATGAGAACGCATCATTCCATGACAATTTCAAACTGAGTCTATACAGTAGAACAGTATTTACGTAACTATGCGAAGATGTTGATGTTTAACCTGAAACCTCCTTTCATAACATTATTATCAGAAAGATTATCACAACTTAAATGTCGAACTACAGCCACTGGGTATTGAAGCTAATCCTGATCTTAATATACTCTCAAGCTACTAACACATGTAGATATTAAGCACTTTCTATTTATCTCTCCTACCATTATGTCAGATAATGGATTTAAATGTTCATAGATATGTTTATCAGTAGCTTAATCTTTGCTCATATAGCGACGTCAACAAAGTACTATATCATACCATCAGTCGCCATTATAATAACATGCTACTGGCGTAACATTAAGGCTTCCACACGCCATTAAGTGAGGCTCTTAAATGCGAGCTTTAATTATTATGTTTTTTTCATATTCAGGACCATTTAACATACAAACTGATTGGTTGGGAAATTACAGTAATACATTACTAACATATGTAGCAATGCAGAATAAATCTAATAATGGCAATGTGATCATATTACCCCTATTCTTCAAAATCTACATTGGTTATCTGTTAAGCATTTCAATATGTTATTAATACTTAACAAATCTATCAAAGATATGGCACCAAAACACTTGTGTGAACTTGTGTCCATTAGAAAGATATATATATATATATATATATATATATATATATATATATATATATATATATATATATATATATATATATATATATATAGAGAGAGAGAGAGAGAGAGAGAGAGAGAGAGAGAGATAGATAGACTGATAGATTGACTGATATATATATATATATATATATTGGTTGATTGATTGATATAGTGAGTATTGATTGTTGGCAATGATAAATAAAAATAAATAGATTGGTAAATAGATAGACCGATCCATAGATTAAATAATATATATATATATATATATAGATCGATAAATAGATTGATAGATAGATAGACTGAAAGATAGATTGATAGATATATATACTGTAAGATGATTGGGTAGATCGATAGATTGATTGATATATTCATTTATATATATATTGATTAGTAGATTGACAGGTAGATAGATTGAAAGATTGACTGATAGTTGGATAGACTGAACGAAAGATTGATAGATAGATAGATAGATCTAAAGATAGATTGTTAGATAGATCGACGGTGTGATTAATAGATGGATAGATGACATGGTTTATTGAACCTTATTTTGTGAAGTGTCAATGTATAGAGTATTCATCAGATGACTCAAAGTTATTTCCAATCCATGGACGGATGATGGGTCATTCTTGGACAGCTACCCAAATTGCACCAAGAGGACTGAATTGATTGATTGACATTTGAATAGTGACCCCAGAATCCTTTTCTATCCAATTTAAATTAAAATTTCCATCATTGACATCATATTTCGATATTTCTTTATGATGATGTCAAGGATAGGGAAGATATCAATGGTGACGTCAAATTTGATGAAAGTCTGTAAATCAGATGGGTGTGTGGGAAATTTAATCTAATGTTGACAGTTAGTAGATCGTGTTAGTGCTGTCAGAGAGCTTGTTGTCTTGTCTTGTTGAAGTTTGGGGTAGGAACCCCTGGCTGTCGCCTATTGGGCACAGCCACCTGGTGTTGGCTACTGTTGTTGTGATGAATGGCGTACTATGCAATGTTTGGCATGGTGGAACCTCAGTTTAGTATAGAAGTCAATTTCGGAGGAGAAAAAACCTTACCAGTTGCCTGGTTGGACTAAAACCTCCTCCTACTATAATGTCGCGGCCGGGAACCTCCGGCCTCCCGAACAGCACGGATTATGGGTACGGGGGCCCAAGCTCTTATCCACTAGTCCATAGGGGCGGTCTGATCTGTCCTTGGTATGTGTAGGGATCTTTCTGGAGAAGTGGAGTTATGATGTCTGGTAGATGTCAGAGAGCAAAATGGATGCGGTATATATAGGGTTAATGGTGCTTAGTTTCATATGATGATGATGATGATTGATGTTTTACGGTCACGTTTGTGCACAAGGTGGGCTAAATGGGCCGAGCGACCCCCAAAGGTAATGAGGCGAAGTCAAAGACGAAACAACCTTCAGATATGCCCACGCCGAGATTTGAACACGAGCGGTAGTGATCTGTAGTCCAACACGCTACCGCTAGACCACGGAGGCGCCCTCATATCTAAGTATGAATCAACGTCTATATATATATTAATGTGTGGTGGAGTCTTGAGTGGTAGAGTTGTGAGTTTTCATGGCAACCAGTTTAGAATTGTGATCAACGTAAGCCATGGAATGTAGATCAAACGATACTGTACGACACATCCAGATAAAAGGCTTTTCATGATCCCGAAAGCGTTTATTCAGGTGTATCTACAGATTTCTAGAGATCATAATATAATCTGGAGAATAAATATAATAAATTACAAACAAAACGCACACGTAAATAGATCTGATGTTTAAATGCGCAAAAGTAATTCATAATATAATGATATATTTAATAACTTTATGAGTATAGGCCTATAAAAGAAATAATTAATCCATGTACCATAAGTATCATCATTATTTAGGGCGATAAATGGTGAATGATATGGGCCTATTGTAGACAACGATTTTGAAACTGTTATGGAATAAACGAATTGTTTAAATCTATTAAACTGCTTAATCCAATTGGAAAAATATAGAATTAGCAAACAATTATATGAACCTTAAGACCTATGTGTTAACAGTAATTTCAATTATATTTAGATAACACGAAGAAATTCGTGAAAATGAGAGCTAATGAACTTGTATGCGTAATCCGTTGTCATTATACTAGTGTATCACTTTATGTTAAATTGATGTAATTCATTGAACTTTATATAATATTATCAGTTATTTCTACTCTCTTAATCTTCATCAAGATTAATAACTTAATGTAATATTGATTAAAGAAAAGGGTAATCTGCCAAATAAATTATGTGTATATACTTACCGAACAACGTTCCTCCCAACAAACATGCGCATGTACATTCATGCATATACGGTGTTCCGATAACGCAGTGATTACGTAATTGAATCGCAAACTTTCAGGTTACGTACGATATGCGTGTATCTCATACGTTTGGTTATGATAACAAGTGTGAAAAATGGCGGAACTAAAACTAAGCCAAACAGTACATTCCTTTCCACTAAATAAAACATATATTAATAAATATTACTTTCTAAACTGAATAAATTTAAATACTGACCTTTTTCTTGAGACTTCTTCCTTTGGTTTGTTTCTGTGACTTTTTCCAGTGACATTTTTCTAAATTCTACAGAACACGATCTATGAACCCATAGTGCAAACACTGTTTCATTTGTATCGCCTGGTGTTCTGGGTTTTGTTTAGACAAAGTACGTAAGTATGTTATTTCCAGATGGAAATTGTCTTTAGCAATTATGAATCAGTCTCAGATCATTGTAAAGCTAGTAAAGATTGTATGTCACACTATTTGCCGTCCTTCCCAGAAACGTTGGAATATATATACCTGTATGGCTTCCTCAAATTGAATACTGTGAAACTGAATACAATTACAAGATTCAAAGAACTTTTTAATCAATAATGTAAGTACATTGTTTTTGAATAAATTAACTATGTTGTCGAAAATCTGTGCTTTAGATAAGCAACTACACCGTAAAGTATTTTAATTGTCAGCACACTTCTACGCACAAAATATCGTGCCGGGATCCGCACCTGCTTCGTAAAATGATATATATATATATATATATATATATATATATATATATATATATATATATGCATATATGTATATATGTGTAATAACAAGGTATGTCTTGATGATTGTGTGTGTCTTTCTTTTTTCTACTTTTGGGTCTGAACTCCATAAACGATTAATTTAATTTAGTAAAATTCAATCAAAATTTATTTTTAATTTAGTATTTGATGAATGAAACGCTATTTGATTTGGCAGTTCGGCTTCCAATATGTCAACAAAAGGTTTTTTCGTCTCAACTAGTACAAATATTGAATACCTTTCCAAAATAGTCATATCTACCAGCCTATACATCCAATGCACGTGCACTTAAACGCACCCCTGCACACGCACGCACACGCACGCACCCCATCACACACGCCCACACAAGACAACCACATATACACATTTTTAAAAATGGGAATAAACCTGTATTTGCGTGCCTATATCCGGCTTTCATAAAAAAAATCGCCATTTATTGACAAATTTATTTAATTATTACCATAAACAATTGTTGTACACAACTTCTTAAACCTGTATTAAGATATCAACAAACTGAATTTTGAATTATCTAAATGTTTTCATCTTTAGGTAGGTAACATTACTATCGGGTGAAAGATCAAATACACTTATTCGAGTACCTAACAGTTAAATTATGCATGCCCATTATAATATGTTGTCTTTTAAACGCGTAACCTTAATTGAACATCCTAAACAACTATCATTTTGTCCTCTGATATGTCTGTGACAGAATTCTAGATGGTTTTCGACTAATTTATAAGAATCAGGTCTTGAAGGCTAATGTTTCATGCTCCACATCCACACACAACGAGAATGTCATTAATTGTTGATTCGCCAATTTCCTTCGTCAAGATATCGACATAGTGAATTTGTGAATTACTTGGATATACTGATTGAAAGGACAAGTTAATCAATAAGGCTTTTTTATATAAATATTGACCATGACAATGTTTTGACACAACAATAATATAAGATAATACACAAAGTTGTAATGTTATTTGCTTTGGCTATGACTATAATTAATTTCTTTATCAACAATCGTTATGCTATCAATGTCCAGGTATCAGTCTTCGCCAGAAGTGATTATCGGACAAGAAATTTCATATTTATTGATTTTTTAATAAAGAGTGATATAAATATGGAAGAAATACTACTTCCTGCTGTTAGCTATCAAAAGATGGAACGGAGATAATATCAAAATCCTTTGCTAAGCGCGTACTTACGTCCGCGCAATAATATTCTTATGAACGACTCCATGTATATATCATGATATCCATTCATCGTTGGAACATTATTAATTAAAATTACGTTACTAAAATTTGCTTTTAAAATTCAAATTGAATTAAATTTTAAATTAAAGAAATTCATTGTTCAACTACCATTGCTATGGTCATTAAAATGTGTCTTTATTTAAAGGGACAGTTTACCCTCAGTTAAGTGCGCCGATGTCACCTGGGCCAGGAGTACATAGAGTTCACATAGACATCAATTAATGTTCCTAGTTCTCCTCGCGTTTTCGTCGACGATTCCGTTTGTTTCGAAACAATCGGAATCATCTTCATCTTATAATGGTTCTTCTGCCTTTTTTATACGGGCTCTAAAGACTTCCGATCAAACTGCTGGGTTCAAGTGACGTCAGCGTCCAGAAGCTTCTAGACCCTGTCTAGCTTCAAAATGGCGGCGCCCACGGGCCATTAAAAGTCGATTAATCGGCAATTTGAAGAGGATTATATAATATATGGATGATCGGTTTCAAATTTCGACATCATTTATGATATTAATGAACATAGCTTTATTAGTCTTGAGAATCTAAACTGAATCACCAACAGATGATTATAACTTTCGGCGTTTATCTTACATTCATAATACACTTCCCACCTATCCTAGTGGTACATAACAATAGTTCGTTAATGAATTTGACAAATAATTTCAACAGGCATAATTCTTATATTCTTTTTAAATATATAGACACTAGAATAACTGGATTTGTTAAAGAGACAATTGTTTTCCAGTTCAAATGTTTTCTAGACAACAGCTTACCTGTACTACTAACGTACGACGACATACAAATATGACTATTAATTTGCGGACATATTTCCATCTATGTACAATGTCTCCATTTCATTATAGTATTCTGGATACGGCTAGGCTTTATCTTTCTTTCATAAGAATTTACCGAAATACACCAACGTGTCCGGTTATTATAAACTATTATAATGTATATTTATTCACTCTTAAGTGGTATAATAATGATATGACGAATTCAACAATGCTGAGAAAAGTGCTCTTGTTGATGACCAACAAGTGAAAAAGTTGTATAACACAATATTATTTCATGGAGTCATTCCGTTATCATGATAGTAACTTTTCTTTCAACAGAGGTTCACTATCACTTATATTACTCCCTTTATATATGTCGCGCGACGCGGATTTGGCAAAACTTTAATCTGTCTCTTCAACACAATATTAGAGCTACTTGAAAGCCCTAAATAACAAAATACTATCGAGAATCACAGTTTAAGCTCATGATACTCTCACAGCTAATGTATCCATATCAAGATTTTACTAGTTGCCTTTGTGCTCACGCAATTCTTGGGTCCATTTTAACTCGAGTTTTGTACAGTATTTTGCTTTATTATCCTGTATCACGTAAGAAATTGAGGAACAAGACCAATCACATATAAACTGTCAAATAACAGAATATATCAGTATGATGCTTATGTATTTTGGTAAAATAATAGTTTTGTTTCCATTAACTATTTTTTCATCACTATCCTTCCGAGTTTCAGATCGAGAATGGGAAATTGGTCGATCCTTTACATCTTTTATCTTACATGGTTTAATCAAAGGTTGAGGTTAATATAATAATATAATATTACACTATACATAGTTTCGTCTATTTGTTGGCTTATTAACGATGTCAACTGTGGCTTATCGGCAATAAATAAAATGACATAGCAACTATTGGTCTTTTGCCAACAATAGCATCATAAGACTGCCATTTAAATAGGGCAATGGTCCTCAGCCATCACGTACATTATCTAGTAATGTATGTTAGATAACCATTTTGACCTTTCTGATCAGATTTAGATATTAAACGTAGCAGTGTTCTAAAATGTTCAACGCGGTAGGACAACACTACCTGTAGGTCATTTATATTTTGGAGATAATAATATTATATGACAAAAACATCTTATTAATTATTAATATTTCTCTCATAATAACAATTTGTATTTCGCAAATAAGCAATAGCGAAATACACCAAACCGGCAATTTAACTAATGGCTTTATCATAATTTGAGATATGTGTGACATAACTGATTATTATATGTGTCTGATCCAGAAATGGGATGTTTTTGAATGGGAAAGTGAAGAACCGCTGATAAATATCACACCCGATGCTAAAAACTTTACTTAGAAATAATCCAGCTGAAGGAATTTTGTTCTTCTTATTTGCTGTTTAAAGAGAAAAGAGTTCATACACATACACACACACACACACACACACACACACACACAGAGAGAGAGAGAGAGAGAGAGAGAGAGAGAGAGAGAGAGAGAGAGAGAGAGAGAGAGAGAGAGAGAGAGAGAGAGAGAGAGAGAGAGAGAGAGAGAGAGAGAGAGAGAGAGACATACAGACAGACACACGCACATATATATATGAATTTTCAAGAGGACACTATTCATTATCGTTTAATATGTGACACTTGGAATTCGATTGATGATATCTTATTCTATGAATATCGTGTATGCAAACATATATTTGAGAGGGGAAATTTGCCCCCACCCCTTCTCTCTCAGATTCTATATCACTTTCTTTCTCTCTCTCTCTCTCTTCTTCTCTTCTGGAGATAATATATTCCATAATGGATTACCTGTTATGTACCCTTTACATTAGCCAAAATAAAACAAAATAACAAAACTTCAGCTAACATGTAACTCTAAATCTGTTTATTCAAGTGAAGGTAACCTTAAATAATACTCCTCAATGTAAGTGAGATGATTTGAATTCACAGAGTAGGAAGAATAGATCTCTAGTTTTAAGGCAGTCCATCAGAAGTATATACGAAAGGAACTCGCTATTTCATGACGATTGTGAACTCTATAATACATCATTTCCGTAGGTAGCCATACATAATGATAATTTCCTTAAATCTTACCTTCACTGCATTATCACAACGATGATAATCTTCCCATCAATTATAGGTTGCTTCACTGTTTGTTGGTCTTCATCTTATCACTTACTTGGTCCATAACCATGTTAATTTGTCAATCATTTTTGTGATTAATACAAATTTCAGCTAATTATAAAAAAATTCTTATTAATGATGATGTTATTATTATTAGTTTCCCTACTGAGATTATATTAACAGAACATCAGCCTTAATGGCATTGTATGGATTTGGGTTAATTTAGCACATTAACTGATTGGATGGAGCATTTCCTTTAAGTAATACAAGCATAGTGACGACCATGTTTTAGGGGACAGTCCGGTATTATACGGTGATCCCAAGGTAAGCGAGTCTTGAATAGGCAATTGAACGCTAGTAGGTAGGTTGCAGGAGCTCACTAACGACAAATGGACTGTATGCAAAATGGGTCAATGTGAACATGCCCCCCTCCCTTACACACACAAACACACACACACACACACAGACACAACCACTCACTAAACAATGTCCGCACACACAGTCTTTTAAGCATGCATTAACAAAATAAAACACACACCTACACAGATATTCATATACACACTGTCTGTCTGTCTGTCTGTCTCCTTGTATGTATGTATATATATGTATGTATGTATGTATATATGTATGTATGTATGTATGTATGTACGTATGTATGTATGTCCGTATGTCTGCCTGTCTGTCTGTCTGTCTGCCTGTCTGTCTGCCTGTCTGCCTGTCTGCTTATCTGACGATCGCTCTCCAAACTTCATACATCCTGGTATATCCATCTCTTATATTCTATATATTTATCAATCAATCGTTTGAAAAAATAAAGACAAATACAGAAGAAGGTCATCATGTTAATGCTATTATAGACAATGACACATAAGAAACCGTACTTTTGTCTAACGTTATCTATGAGATGATAAACTTACTGAAACACCTATAATTATTAGAGCTAATGTGTTATTGATCATAATTCATAATGTTTATTTAACATCTGTGGGGGCAAGTACATGTTTTGAGTAAGAAATATAATATTGACATGGCAGTTTAACAACGTTTATTATATTTAATACATTTGGTATAATTAAGCATTAGAAAACAATTATTCTTTAATAGAAAGATTAGTATGTCACTCATAACATTAGGATTAGTATCAGAAAAGTATCATAAGTGACGTATGCCAGGGGTAGAATGCATCAGACCCACATCATTTGACGTTATGCTGAATCTACGATAGTATTCCCTATACACCTAAATCCCCATATACTGTAATCTATGCAAAACTTTACTATTATGTTCTATATATCCCTAGCTCAATAAGGTATTTAATGTCTGGTACATTGTTATTGGCTGAGTGCCACTTGGTTTGATAAACGAATATAAAGTAACTTTCTGAACATTCGGTACAATTCCCCAACGATCCTCAATCGATCACAGTAAAACTTTCCAAAATATATTGACACGGAAGTAATAGTATCCTTTTGAGGATAACTATAAAACCACAGTCAAATTCCCTAATGAGGAATGATGCCAACATAAAACACTTATCACCGGCCATCGCTTATCCCTGAATGAATTATGTTCTTAAACCCATCTGCAAGCACCATAATCAAGTCAAATGTACAATGCTGTCACGAGTACAAATTGTACGGTGTTTTTTAGTAGAGATGAATGTCTTTGGTAAGTAGCAATAGTTGTACAGGGTCTACTAATAAAACAAAAGTATTATATTATCAATTTAATTTATTTAATAACTATAGTTAACTTAAATATACCTCACCTCTCCTGCTCGCATGTAATGAAGGACATTCATTAAGTGACGATTAGCCATTAGATTTTAGTAAATCATAGAACGTATTCAGCATTAGTCCAGTAATAATCAATTATGCAGTACTATATTTTACTTTACCACAATCATTGTACTGCATCCATATGGAAGTAGAGTATGAATAACACAATCATATCGCCTATTCAACCGAAACTCTGATGTTGGCTCAGGCGTCAAAATCCTACAAAAACTTAATTTTTACGGACATAGTATGTGGGGTGTCTCTAAACAGCACATTCGAATGGCTGCTTCTAGTAATGGCGCTTTATTAAATATATATTTGTATCCGTATTATACAGTCATACACTTTTTGGTCAACCTAAATATTATCTAATAGTATTTAACACCAATAAAGGTCAGAGTTATAGGAGAAAACCTAATCGTTGATTGCCATTTTGAAAATGACGTGACACAAGCAGTTCATCCAAATTTGATGACGGGACTTCCACATTTCATGTTGGGAGAGGTGCTAGGAACAAAATAAAATAAGTTTCATTCGTTTCTGGGTGTGTGCATGGGTGGTTTATCTGGTACATCGATTATAAGAGTGTTTCTTAGTGTGTTGTAGTTTTAGGATTTGGGTTGTATGCGTTACTGCATTTCCCCCACCATGAAGAGATTACTAATAAAACACCAATACCATATTGCATGTTAAATAGAAGCAATTTCCATAAATAAATCTGCTGACATTATAAAGTAGTTATACTAGAATTTACTAACTGACTCGAATCTATTATTTCAATACATTTTAAATAAGCAAACAATAGTGCAATATATTACATGCCATTTAGATCTTATGCATTTCGTTTCATAGTTACAGTGGCGAATATATCTTAAATACGATCACTAGTATTGACTGATAGAAAATCTTATACATTGAACTCTCATGTTTCACAATGTATTCATAGGCAAGAGGACTGTAGAGCAAAAATAATAAATATGTTGTTGATAAACTTTTTGTTTTATTATTGCTAGCATAGCTGAATTTTAAAAATCACAATCGAACAAATGTTTGCGAACAAACGGCAAACATTAACAGGAGATGAAAGTCCAAAAACATCAGGAAAGCACTTAATTTTTCCCTTCCCGATATCGTTTAGGCTTTCATTTCTGAAAGTCCAAAAACACCAGGAAAGTACTTAATTTTACCCTTCCCGATATCGTTTAGGCTTTCATTTCTGAAAGTCCAAAAACACCAGGAAAGCACTTAATTTTACCCTTCCCGATATCGTTTAGGCTTTCATTTCTGAAAGTCCAAAAACACCAGGAAAGTACTTAATTTTACCCTTCCCAATATCGTTTAGGCTTTCATTTCTGAAAGCCCAAAATCATCAGGAAAGTACTTAATTTTTCCCTTCCCGATATCGTTTAGGCTTTCATTTCTGAAAGTCCAAAAACACCAGGAAAGTACTTAATTTTACCCTTCCCGATATCGTTTAGGCTTTCATTTCTGAAAGTCCAAAAACACCAGGAAAGCACTTAATGTTACCCTTCCCGATATCGTTTAGGCTTTCATTTCTGAAAGTCCAAAAACACCAGGAAAGCACTTAATTTTACCCTTCCCGATATCGTTTAGGCTTTCATTTCTGAAAGCCCAAAATCATCAGGAAAGCACTTAATTTTTCCCTTCCCGATATCGTTTAGGCTTTCATTTCTGAAAGTCCAAAAACACCAGGAAAGCACTTAATTTTACCCTTCCCGATATCGTTTAGGCTTTCATTTCTGAAAGTTCAAAAACACCAGGAAAGCACTTAAATTTACCCTTCCCGATATCGTTTAGGCTTTCATTTCGGTGATTCGTGTGTACGTTTACTAGTTCGATGTAAAGACATAATGAAAATGGTATTATTTATCTTATTTTGTGATATTAAAAATAAAGTATAAAATGCCGAACGTTGATCCTATATACTCAATGTGGAATATCTCTTATTTTGATAATTACTGAAGTTATGTATACTTTTTACTTAATATTGTAATCATGTTAATATTGTAATATTCCCCAAAATTACCCACTTTCTTTGAGCAGATTAAAGGCCGCTGCCTGATAGCTTTCCTTTCACCAAACAATACTTCTCTCATTATCGGTAGCCGTATTAAAGAAGAAACATATGAATGTGACTTAAAACGACAAGACATTCTCAACATCTTAAGTATACTATTATATTTGTTTTCTTTCAGAAACTACTAACACAAAAAAGCGAATACTACATCAGTTTCTTAATGGAATTTGGCAAGGCCATACCTATTTTTGTTCTGTAATAATTATATTATATAATACACTACAAATACAAATATTTATTTGGCAACTGATACATAATATAGGATAAACAGTCGGCGGGAACTATTGGAACAAGGCTGGTTATAGTTGTTTTTGTGTTTTAGTTGTTTTTCATGTTTATGAATGTATATATATATATATATATATATATATATATATATATATATATATATATATATATATATATATATATATAGTATGTATGTATGTATGTATACTTAAACAAACATGCATACATATCTATACATATACTTGGGTCAGTTATTAAACCATAATATCATATATTCAGAAACAAAATTACTTATGTAGGATTTCTGCCATAAAATAAATTATTACTTAACGAATAGGTTATCCATCAGAATAAAGTATCGAGCAATAGTATGCTTCTTCCAAGTTTAATATGTGCTGAATGAAGAATAATGTTTCTACATATATGTTAGTAATTACTTTGTTTATACAGGTCTGTTGTTTGAACTATATCTGAACTTTGTGGTATCGGAAACAGTATGAAATAATTGCGTTATCTGGAACCATAAAATATAGCGATTGGAGCCGAACTCTTTGTATATATATATATATATATATATATATATATATATATTCAAGACACGCTACAATTATAATTTAGGTAACTTGTATGGAAGGATTTCAGTTGTCGGTGTAATATTTCAGCGCGATGCTTAATCAGGTTGACCAACGAAATACCCGTGCCGTTGTCTTATTAGACAACTGATAAACTTCTGTATTGATTTTGGAGGCAGTGAAGCCTATTGTAATGGACGTAGATGTAGAATCAATATTCCGTATTTACCGTCTTTCCCCTAGATAATCCGCAACTTTGGCACTTCAACATAGTTCTAGCATTTCTAATGCGTATTATATACGGAATCATTAATGCTGGAACGTTTGCCCCTATATTGGTGTTCAAAAGTATGCAACAATCGGACGATGTACGACTAGACATAAGAAATCAATTTTGTTCATTTCCCTCTATTTATGACTTTTATGACTAACATTTTGGAGTAATGAAGTAGATATAATAATTATTAGATTATAATAATAGATCTAAAAAGTTTAATTCGTATATTTAAGATTCCAGTTGTAGCAATTTTACTTTCTGGGCCCGGTGTTATATTTTATGCGATATTGGCCTGTATTTCATCACGTTACCTCATTCACAAGATGGCGCTTTGTGTGGGAGTCATTTCAAAGTATAACTTTTATTGTGACGTAATGTTAAATAGAATAGGTAACAGAACAAAAGTACATTAGGTATCGATTTATTTGAAATGTCACATGACAAATTAAAAATAAAATATGAAAAACGACTTATCTTCATCTGTAAAACTAGCTTCAAATAATATAATTACAATTCTGAACAGATACCTTTGAGAATTTATTTTTTATTTTTTAATTCAAGATCAATACAATATTAGAAATTTAACAATATGGTACAAATAAAAATTCACATTTCAGTAAAACCAGAAAAATACTCTTCAAGTGGTGTGTTTGAAGGTGTATGACATTAGGTCCACATCATTGTAATACAAATAAATTTCATCATCCTCGTTGTGATCGTCGTATGCAACATCCTCTTTTGTACCTGCTTTATATCATCTGTATCGTCAAGAGCATTTGAGATGCAACAGCGTTTAAATGATTTGACGATGATAACAGGGTCCGGTTACTTATACATATCATTCACTCATTGTATGATGGTGACTTAATCAGGTGTGAGCATATTACCTCCCTTTATGAGGTGTTTGGTGCCATTCTGCATTCATTCAACCCACTTCGCTTTGAGCTGAGTTTTTATTGGACGATTGATAATAATAATAATAATAATAATAATAATAATAATAATAATAATAATAATAATAATAATGTATATTTAATAAAGCGCCCTTACTAGCAGGAGCCATTCAAATGCGCTGTACAAATAATATGTAATATAATAATACCCCAAATAATATGTCTGTAAAAACCCTGTAATGATTTAAAAGTTACTAATTATTTATCTGTGAAAGCGACCTTAAATAGGTGCGTTTTTAGAAGAGATTTAAAAGTTCCGAGAGACGATGCATTTCTAATATTTGCGATTAATGTTATAATCAGATATGCCATATAACAGGGAGTTACAATAGCCTATACGAGATGTAACAAAGGTATGGACTACAGGTACAATTGCTTCTTGCTTCTTTAGGCATTCAACACAATGAGGTTATGCTAAAAAAATTATATTTCTTTTGTTACCGTTTAGTCTTAGGAGAATTTGAGTCATCCATAGCTGAATATCAGCAATACAATATTCTAAATTCTTCAAGGAAGAGGAGAAATTTAACTCATTGTGGGGATCCAGTGATATATACAGCTATGTATTATCAGCATACAAGTGATATTTACCCCCATATCGCTGCGCAATGATCCCAAGATGACGAGTATACATTGTGAAAACCAGAGGACCAAGAACTAAACCCTGTGGTACACCAGATAACAAAAACTGAATGTCAGATACAATACCATGAACAGACACTCTCTGGGAGTCCCATGTCTTTTAACCTAGAGGAAAGTACATTATGGTCAACTGTATCAAATGCAGCAGACAGGTCCAGAATAACAAGTATTACTGGCTTATCTTGATCAATTGATATTATAATATCAGTTTTCACCCGAACCAAGCTGTTTCAGTGTTGTGACCACTTTTATAGGCAGACTCTAGTGATTCATTAAGGTTATTATTGATTAAATATTTCTTTAGTTGGAAAGCAACTGCCTTTTATATAACTTTAGATACAAATATAAGATTTGAAACAGATCTATAATTGCTTAGAATATTACAGTCCATAGTGTGGTTTTTGTATTAATGGTTTTATGGATCTTGGGAAAACACCCAGAGATACTGATGTATTAACTATATTTGTAATTGGGTTTATCGGAAAATCCAGACAATCTTTCAGAAGCCATGTAGGAATAAGGTCAACTACACAGAAAGCATTAGATGACTTTCCCAGCAACTGCCTGATATCAGTCTCTGTAAAAGGCTTAAATGTATCCATACAAACATCCAACGGCTGCAGCATGGATGTCATGCCCCATGGGATGACCACAACATCGGTTTGTGCCATTTGGAAGTGTTGTAGGGGGTCCTTGTTGCGATGACAACGGAATGGATCAGGCCACCTGGACTGTTCCCCGCACGGTATCAACCCAATCACACATAAGTTTGTATTCATCCGCCTTTTTGCTTGAAAACGACCACCACCAGCAAATGTCACAAATTTGGGCAAGGTTTTTCTTAGAAAACCATGTAGTGAGGGAGCTTTATTCCATCAGCTATGCAAGCGAGCGTAACTGTGAATCGATTTTAATTTTTCATTTTTCATTTGGGTAAGTTATAACTTTCATCTTCGCTACAATCGAACATTGCTCTTATCAACACCAAAGGGCCGTGCAGCGCCGCGATTACCAAGAGTGCCCGCAAATTCTAACAGTAAATTATCACTGATTGATACCTTTAAAAACCCTTATATATATTACTGATATGAGAACGCTTACTTCGGATTTATTGTCAGGGGATGGAGTCATCATACCTTTACCGACTGGCTAGTGTTTGATTGTGATTAAAAAGCACAGTTTGGCATAGCATGTATAGCTTAAGCATTAACACATTTTCTAATCGTTTTTATCAGAAGTGATATGTGCACTGCGGATTATACATCAGAAGACTAGTTTTTACCACTAACTTAAACCCAAATCTTGGGTGCAGATTATACATGAGTGCGGATTATCTATGAGGAAAGACGCTATAGAAAATATTATATGTGCCTAGTAAGTATTGTAATCTGGAGGCTCTTTCTAACACATTGAATTGGCTTCATTATATGTATAACTATAAGTGTTGTAGTTTTCATTTCAATACCTAAAGTGGAACAGAAGACAAAATACAAAAGGTCTTTATACAATCACTGTCACTTTAATCCCGTTATTTCATTATTTGTTTCCCTTACAGTCTTTCTACCGTTCTATATTCTTGTTGTTATTGTTGTTGTTGTTGTTAATAGGGTTTATACCTGTCATTTATATGATTAAAGATTTCATAGAACATGTTTTGAACTTGTTTATGTCCAGCCTTTGTTTTAAATTTGGCTTATACAATTCGCTTATCAGGTGTATGCTTACACATTATGCTTCATGAATCATGCACCTTCGACTTATTATTATTTGAAGCTGAACCCGTTAAAGGACATCTGTTAGTAGCAATTTTGTTTGTATATAAACCATAGTTAACTGTAATTATTATCATTATTCAGTATTTCATACTCTTTCCGTCTTTCTTGAAGCGACAGAGTCATATTTGTCAAGTAGCCATATCGTGCGATGGTTTAGATCAAACCGACTTCCGATTTCCGCGCCAAATGGAGTATTATGTCACATTTCTCTAGTAACTTCGCAGAAAGATATACATCCGAGGTGTACATGTTATCAGCGATGCCATTTCGTACAAAGTGAATATTGTGGGTTCTTTGTCCCGGAACAGTGGCAAGAGATATAATCAAATTGACAAACATTGTGAAACCTGAAATATAAATAATAGTTATTCCTTTTACTTGGAAAGGGGGGTAGTGAAGCAGATAGCATCACATAGTGAATGATGGCAAAAACATGGCAAATACGATAGTGATAATTGAACACAGGGATGAATGTTAATGTTCAAAACTAGTTTTACATTCTGTGATATACATAATAAGAGTGGTACATATTATAGAAATTGATAGCAGTATGTTCAACCTTTCTTTCTCTTTAGTCTAACTATAAGGCTTTATTTGAGACATGTCTATCCTTTGTCCTTATGGTCTATCTAGGTAGAATAAATTAGCTATTTCAACCCAGAATGAGGATGAGATTAGCATATGTGTTGTCGAAATTATTCAATGTATAGGTTTCTTTTTAAATACATTAAATTACCATCAACTGTAAATTGTAGTGTTAAAGTAGTTATCTTGCACATCTAATAGCTTATCGCTGAACAACAGGTAGGTTTTGTTTCCTATGAATTGTGGCGTTAAATGGTACTTTTATATGTGCTTCCACTTTCTGTACGTGGCTGGGATACATTTTCACATGGAAAAGCAGATTAGTTGGGTCCTATATATAAAAATTAAATAATAGCGTTATAGTAGTGAGTTGGTTCTTTTTCTTTCCTGGTAATCAATAATTTAATTTTAAACCTAGTCTGCCTATCGATATATATATATATATATATATATATAACTACAAACTTCTATGTCGCCAATATCCTCGAAGGTAATCGAGCTCAGGGGCTCACATAGTATTGGGGTTTGGCAATCTTATAATGAAGGTACCTGGATCATCATTAAAACGGCCAAATATAGTTGTTGCTGTATTGGAATTTACTGATCATCTTGTCTCATATATTAACTTTAATCGTATCATTGTACTTGTTAAACCATTATAATGGTCAAGTTAACTTGCTTGAATCTATGTAATCAGATAAATATTTTTGGGATCAGTTTTAAGATGCTGTAATATTTCAGTCAATAGATCCATTGCATGATGACGTCAAAAACCAAAACAAACCAGGCGCGCTTTACATTGTGGTATTTATAGGGGGGTCCGCTGAGCGATAATACCGTGATAATCCCGCCATTTTAACCGTAAACGTCAATTTTCCCGATCTGTTATAATCATATCAAAAACTAACTCCGGTGTACCGTATCTTCATGCGACTAGTAAGCAATATAAACATTTAAGTTGGTATGTATTGGCCGCGGGATGAAATGCTGAGAAAGCGTTGGGTAGTTTTAATTCGAAATGACAATCTGCGATTCAAATTCTTATAATTACAGTGTCAGTGTAAGGATTGGCTGAAACAGTGAAAGGCGCAAATACAGTGTAATTTAACACTATTAGTATCCATCAGATCATAGATAATAATATTGGTAAATAAAGAGTAATTTACTAAAATTATTATATCCCTAAATTAAATTTACCAATATACTGGACAATATACTTCTTCTTTTCGTTAAATGTAATGTTAGTGTGATTTACTACGAACACTACATTTTAACAGTCTTTGTTATGTGCAGTGAATATTATTGTACTATGGTTTACAATGTTGAATATCACACTTTACTATCATTTTATGAAGTAGCAATGACGGACGATTAGCATATAGTTATAATCTGATTTTCAATGCCGGTTTTGTTTCGGTGTCGAAGATTGTTAAACGGTACGCAGAAGTTAGTCTTTGGCATGATTATAACAGATCCGAAACATTGACGTTTAAGGTTAATATTGCGGGATTATCACGGTATTATCGCTCAGCGGACCCCCTATAAATTCCACAATGCAAAGCGCGGCTGGTTTGTTTTGGTTTTTGACGTCATCATGCTTCAGGCTTATAGATCACAAATGGCCTGTCCTATACCGTGATTACTAGGTATAACTAAATGTAGTCGATCACAAATAACACCTTTAAAACATACAGAATCATAATGCCAAACTGATCGATAGATAAATTATCTTGTGTTGAAACAACTTGAATAGAATAATATCTTGCTTGAGAAACTTCTTAACTAATTGTTTCTTGTATCATGTTCTTAATAAACTAAATTAATATGTTGATAGTTGTTTTAGTCAGGTATGTATGCGGCCCGCCACGACCTTTATTTTGAGTCTGTCCTTGTTGTACTAATCGTTTGATTATTTGTTTAAGCTTGTTTTGCACAGTAGATTCGTATGCTGTCATAATGGGTTATATGTTTGTTCACCAACTGCACTGTAGCTAACAAATTACCATGATTCAGAACATCATTATGCAGATTGAAGGCCGATTCATTACTGTGACCTCGAAAAGGATGTGCTTTGTTGTCTAACATATTTATGATGTCTGTAATCCTCATGACAATACTTCCCAGCTCCAATACTTCATCTTTCCTTTTAATAAGTGATGCTACAAATAACTTATCTAAGGTGCAATCACTATACACATTTATAAACTAACTCCAAATTATTTCATTAAAGCCACGTACAAACGATGGTGGATTACATGTATTGGGCGAGTCAAATATAAGGACATATTTTCTTTGTTAAATGTTAGCCGTTTTCGTGGGGCTGAGCCATTCATATTTTGTCCTCATATTAACGACCATCAATTGGCAAATCATCAGGCGTCTTTATAAATTAACGTATACAATTGTCTATATCCTACTAATACATTACTAGGATTTCTAGGATCAGTATACAAGGATTATATATAGGTCATCCAGACATATACTATTGCAGATGCCAGTGTCTCGGTTCAAGTCATATGGTAATTGTACATTTACTGTTGCAGCCCCAACTTTGTGGAATAGGTTGGCGGCAAATATTAGAAATACGTCGTGTTATGAAAATGTTAAATCTGTTTTAAAAACACACATATTCAAGGTCGCTTTCACAAATAAAAAATTATTATCTTTTAAATCATTATTATTTGGGGTATTATTATATTACATATTATTTGTACAAGGACTTTGAATAGCTTTTGCTAGTAAAGGAGCTTTATTAAATATACATTATTATTATCGTTATTATTATTATATAAATAATGTCTTAGTAACTGTTTAAAAATTGGTTGTTTGAATGTTTGATATAATTTAAAACTAGATACATAATAGTATTCACTATCACAATCTTATATAATCATTTACAACGAAATTTGATTTAAGGAAATGAAATGTTTCGTTCAAAAACATTAAAAATAAAGGGCCATCAAGCCAGCATTGGCTTAGAAAACTATAAGTATTTAGAGTATATCTCGAGCATTCTCTAACTGATGTCATGCATCGCTTCTTCTGCATATAAACAATATATTCCGTATTTAATGACCATTTAACCGCCCTGAAAAACAAGACATTTAATAGAAATACTCATTAAATACTATTCAATCTTTCTGAAAAGAACTAATTAAAAATGATTAAATCCAGTTGATTAGAAACCATATCCAAAATAAATGAATAGGAAATCTGTCTAAATATTATTTTATTTTATTTTATTATATATTTTATGTTTCAAGACCAAATCCAAGTGTAACGAAACCTTAAAATAGGGTCCATCTTAGATTTGATTGTTTAGTTCAGTTAAGTTAGATATGGCTATGATAAGGAATTTAGTTTAGTTCGTGTTAAACTTCGCCTTATAATTATTTAATTAGCCATTTCCATAACATATATCACATATGAAAACAAATAGGTAAATTGTTTAAACAAATTAAATGTTTCGGTCAGAAACATTAACTACTAGACATCAATGTTTGAGGGAAAACAAATTTCACTTATCAAACTAAAACCTATTGATACAGGAGTAGTTTTATAAACATATGTGTATATCTCGAGCAGTCTCTAATTCGTGCTACGCATTATATATAGTCAGGATTTAGATATTTTTTGAGAAAATTCCAAAAACACCGAACACCTTTCTAATACACAAGATGCACGAAACATATTTACACCATTCAATTGGAAATGTTTCACCTAGTAACCGGCTTTAGCTGACTTTAGTTTATTTAATATTCTAGTATATTTATGATCAATATTTAAAATCCGGTCAGATCATCATTATATCTTAACGGTACATGTGACGTTACAAGAAGAAGAATAGTGTACAGAAAAACAAGCATTCAGTTATCTAGGAATTTTCCAATGTTACCTTACATTTTGGGCTAATCTCCATTTACATCGAAAGAAATATGAATTCTCAGAAACTTCAAACGCCTCTATTTTTCAGTAGGCTTACAATATTGTTCTCCTTCTGACGACATATTGTCCCAATGGACATACAATGATTTACCCAACTTTAAATATTAATTTTATATTTAAGTATATAGCATAAAGATAAAATTACTTCAGATGTTGTACCAAGTAAAGCATTTCCTGTCCAATGACACGAGTATGTCGTTTGTACGTTTCATATTAAAATACCGTCTGATGTTCCAGGAATTCTCACTTCTGGTAAGAAAAACTTAAGAGACCCTGGAACATAAGGCCAAATATGAATTATTTTATTACCTGCTACCATTGTGAAAGTCAGTAGCTCCACATTCATAAATTTTTAATATCTTTTGAAATAAAAGTTAGATTTTGTCCGACTATTTAAAATTAATTAATCACACACCAGTTTTAGGATGCTAACTACGGATAGGTTGAATTATTTCAAAGTGCAGAACGATAAGCTTAGAACTCCAATTAGTCCCAAAACTCATCTGGCAACATTTCGGTCAGACTAACGATTTAGGACTCCAAATGTCTTCTTTTTGTATGTGCATCCTTCGAAAACGTCTAAAACCATTTTTAAGCAAAAGAAGAAATTTACGGTATTTGTAATTTGGATATCATTTTAAGGATAAATACTTATTTATATATTCTTATATAATAAATATCCTGGAAAATTATATTTTTATTAAAATAGTAATTCACTGTAAATTCTAGTTGCATAATTACAGTAATACTATTTGTATGCATTTGTGTAATTTGAAACACAATACACTAAGAATCATCCTATATATAAATACCTTAAATTTTCATTTTTAAAAGTTTGATGTGTGAGTATATATATATATATATATATATATATATATATATATATATATATATATATATATATATATATATGGTAGGGTGCTTGATCAGTAAACAATTAAGCAGTTATTAAAACATAAACTAAAGTATTTTGTAAAAATAACATGTAGCCTTCTGACAACTTAATTTTGTTTATTTCTTGGACCTTCTCTAAGTATAGGACTATTTTAATGATAGAAGGTTCGCTCACGAACAGAATCACTGAGATGTATTTTGAAACAAATAAGTAAACCATGGTTTGTTAATGCAGCAATACTTGTTGTTATTTCGTTAAGCTAGCATAACTGTCGGTTTGTTTCCAACATTGTTATCCATATGCCAATGTTTTCAATTAATATATGGCACTTGTATATATGTTAGGAAAATATATATATATATATATATATATATATATATATATATATATATATATATATATATATATATATATATATATATAGAGAGAGAGAGAGAGAGAGAGAGATAGATAGATAGAGAGAGAGAGATATTTGTGTGTGTGCGTTTGTGTGTGCGTTTGTGTGTGGTGGATGTACACAATTTACGCATATTTTTGTTTACCTTAAACTCACTGTTTATGATAATAAGTTATAGAAGGATATAGCAGGATGTGTTTCTCCTTTTTTCCCTAAATTGATTCCTATACTATGTGCTTATGATGATTGATGCGTTACGGCTACCTTTATGCACATGGTAGGGTAAAAGAGCCGAGCGACCTCCAAAGGCAATGAATCAAAGTCAAAGACGAAACACCTTTCAGATATGCCCACGCCGAGATTCGAACCCATGTGGTGGTGATCAGTGATCCAACGTGCTACCAGTTAGACCAAGGAGGCATCCTTCTGAACTACGTAGACGATGTTTATATGACACGAAATATCAATCATATTCGTTTTAAAATTTATTGGTCTATAAATAAGATGATTAGATTTTACACTTTGGCTTCTTATGAGTCGAGATCAATCAATATTATTCTTCTGATGCCAAAAAAATACGTTGCTTTCGGTTGATTAACTTGTAACTTTCAACGAGATAACGAAACTGGACACTACAAACATTATTTCTTTAGTCAAGGGGTCAGGATTAGAATGTCATTCATCAATCATCCGTCAATTTACCTCATAAAATTGTTCACACGCAATTGTGAATTACCATGATGGGTCGATTGAAAGTACAAATTGATAAAATTAGGCTTTTAAGAAAACAGATTACAGCTTCACAAAGAGATTAGTATGCTCATTATATAACATGGCTTTGATGGCAGAATTAGCCATATTCTTTACACGACGTTTTAAGCTAACGTAATCCAAAAAACCTGAAGGTTATTTAGACAGGCTACAAATGTGTTGTTAATGGCTGCTATCTGTCTACTCCAAAAGGATAATCAAACAATTTCATTCGTCTCCATTTCGTAAAACCTTAACTTTATTCTATTACAAATTAGCACAATACCACAATGTTATAGTAAAGTCTTACTGGAAAACCTTACTGAACAAATGTGATTTAGAATTAAGAAAACTCCTAATATGCTCCCTGTGAATCGTTTCACGACTACCGAAATGTATGTTCCATGCAGCCATTTCACTGTGTGAATCGTATTTTTTCTTTCGTCAGTGTTACGCTCTCTCGCTCTCTCTCCTACATCCGTCCTCTTATGTGTGATACAACACAGACATAGTAAGTGCTTATCGTAATCATACACATTATTTCGTCAATTGTCCAATATTCATACTATTGTTCACTTTGGGTTTGTTTTGGCAAAACTCTTCCCATCTATCAGGAAACCAAATATGATGACAATATCTAGAAATATAGGTGAAGCTAATCATATGCTGATATCTGAAACAACAATATCAAACCTTTAACAGCTATATTTCCGCGCACTCTATCCATGATTCGATTCTAGCTCCAGAAACCTGCTGGGCGCCTTCGTGGTCTAGCGGTAACGTGTTGGACCACAAATCACTACCACTCTTGTTCGAATTCCGGCGTCGTCATATCTGGACGTTGTTTCATCGTTGACTTCGTTTCATTACCTTTGAAGGTCGCTCGGCCGATTTAGCCTACCATGTGCACAAACGAACCTCGCTGTAATCTTTTACTTTAAGTTTCTTTACCGCGACAGAACCTTAGCAAGACAGTAAATCACACAGGCACTGATCGGTAAAAGAACATATCATAATAGGGTTTTTATATAAATTAAATCTTGCCCCTCTTAACTATTATCTCATCAATTCCCTATTAAAGTAGTTCATAGACTAACCAAAAGCCGAAGCTGCTACAACCTGATATGTCTATTCACCTAATGTAATGTGGCAGTAGACACACATTTGTTGTAGGGTAATTAAGTAATATGTTGTTGATTTATTGACCTTTTATCACAATGATAATTATCATAGAGATATGCTTGTAGCGAATGAAAGACTACACTAGCTATCAGTAGATGATATTCTTTACCAAGAACAATTTTATAAGGATGCAAGTTCATTCGGGCTTTGGTTCTTCGCGGTTTATATATATATATATATATATATATATATATATATATATATATATATATATATATATATATATATATATATATATATATATATATATATTTTTTGAAATATTGTGATTGTTTATTTACATCACGATCACATTTCAAGGCGGTGACCATTTGCTGGACGTGAACAAATACTTGATGTAAAATGATGGATGTGTTTTGTATATAATATTTGTAATCGTATACACCTGGGACACCTGAAGATTAATTATGGCGGGACATTAGCCATTTAGTTAGCTAATTGCTTAGGACGAAAAATATTTGTTGGTCTTTATACATCCACTGTCACATTATTGACGTTATGCCGTTCAATGCCTACCAGTATTTTATTTATTTATTTTCCAGGATTCGACCTGTTTTGTGTTTATTCTGGTTCCAGCTTATACGAATCAGTTATATCAGAGAGCAGCGGGAAAACTAGCATTCCTCAATATTTCTTCATCGCGCTTTGGTTATTAATCTATTTTTAAGGACACCACTTATATTTACACAATATGCTGGTTGGAGCGTATACTTTCAGATGCACCTAGAGCCATGCCTATCGAAGGCCAATTGTTTATTAATGTTGTTATGCATACCATTATCTTGTATTTCATACTGTTTGAAGAGGCGATAGAGTCATATTAGCTAAGTGACCAACTTGTTCGATAGTCTTCATCAAACCGATTTCTGATCTACACGCCAGATGGAGTATTACGTCAAACTCACGTTTCTTTATTGACGTCACACGGAATGTTTTATAAACAAAAGCATTAAAGATAAAATAGACATCGTGGAATGTCGTTTAAAAACAGTGTGAAACCTAAAATATAAAAAGGAATTTTGCTTTACGTAAAAAGTGGTAGTGAAGCAGATAACATCGCATAATCCATGATAATAAACAATGTCCTATCAGATGTTGAAGATGGCCCACGCTGATGAATGTTGATGTTTCGTTCATGAATATTTGTAATTAATATTTTGGGTGATATACTTAATACCATCGATCATAACGCTGGAGATCGATGGTTGTTTTGCGTGATTAGTTGACCATAGCCTGGACATTGCTACAATTAGAATAAATGAGTTTTATTTATTAAAGTTGACTGAAATAATCGCCTTATCTCCATATAATTAAATAATAGATTAAGCATGGTAAGATTATGGGTTTTAATGTATAAGAAAAATGAAAGAGAGTATGCATAAATATATATAATGTTGCAGTAAAATAATTTTATAGTCGAATTATATAATAGATGACTGACAATTTGCTTGGTTCTATGTGTAACGTAGCAAGGCTCTTGATAAGAAGAAAGCTCTAGTCTTAACTTTGTTTCACCTTGGAACAATGCCAATTAAACAAGACTTTAGAAATAGGGAGATCACTTCCTACATGGTATCGTTAGAGAACACAACATTTCACGACGATTTCATAATATGTAGCATGTTATTTCTGCAGATAAACAAACGTGATTTACTGCATCGTCTAATTGGAACACTACTGTATTTATTATTAGCCTCATCTTTGTTCATACAGTAATGCAACAAGTATCCTACATCACGTTTACCTTGTCTCTCGTCTATGTTGGGCCGGTCAACTGACTTGCCTTTTATACTACGCCAAAAACCAGAGAACGAACCAGCCATAGACTATAACACTAAGGCTTCCGCATACTGAGCCAGGATGGGCTAACGCAGTAGACTTGAGGCTGTAGAATGTCAGCTTTAATGACATTGTTAGTATTTGGTTAGATTTAGAACATTAGGTGTTTGAATGGGATACTTCCTCTTCCCAATACTGGATTGGGAACGATTATCTAGATCACAATTGGGCGATCCTGATTTTACTGGAATGTTACATCCTGAATAAGATAATTGAGAGCCGAAAATAACGACAATTAGGTATAGCTAAATGCACACCCCTCACACAAACACACACACATACACACACACATACACACACGCGCACGCACGCACGCTCTCACACGCATACACACAAGAAACACAAACAGACGCATAAACATACACATACTGCTACAGACGTGCATTTTCTCTGTTTTCTTCCTGTTTTTCCGTCTGTCAATTTGTGTGTTTCTCTGTCTGTCTATCTGTATGTATGTATGTATCTATGTATGTGTGTCCGCCTTCCCATCTGTCTGTCTGTCTGTCTGTCTTTCGGTAAGTATACTTACATTCATACTTCCTGAAACACCCATAAATAATAAGATTGACTTATTAATTCCCAAATTTCACAAATCCTTTTTTGTCGGGGCGACTACATATAAAAGTTATGATGATCAATGTTGAGGTAGCATTTCAACGGCAACATATCATATGTTACTGAACGTGCTACGTCCACAAGTAATGACTTCAGATGAATGACTTTTTAAAATATAATTACTTGTAAAATACGTTTAGAATAGTAATGTATCAGGAAATACTTTCTTTTGATAAAGTATTATTGTTTAACGGCAAACATTACGAAAATATCATAATTAACGTATTCTAGTTGTAGTAAGTAGTCGGCCAACATCATACACCGCTATGTTTCATCTATTATAAAGTTCCTTATGCACTAAAATAAATCCCCACATACTGTAATCTATACAAAATATTTCTTTTATATCCTATATCTTGGTTGCTCTATGATTATTTCATGTGTCCGCATCTGGCATCTTACTATTGGATGGGCACCTCTGTTCTTGGCAAGCAACACCACATGGGAAGAACGCCGATTTTTATTCTGGACATTCGGCAAACTATCCCAGCGATGTTCGCTCTATCACAATAAAAGTCTTCGTAATATATTGATCGAGAGTGGCGTTATCCATTTGAGGTTAGCAATAAAACCGCAGTCGAATGCCCTGTTGCGGAGATAAAACACTTTTATCAGCAGCCAACGCTTTTCTCTGAATCATGTCTATGTTATTGAACACATCTAACACCACCTAAAACCATTGGAACACTTACTTTAATTTTATCTAATACAACAGTGTGCTCTACCACTAAATTAAATACTAAAAAATACAAATAAATAGAGGTCTTTAGTAGAGTGGACTCGTGCTAAGCAAAATAACAAAATGCATATCCATTGATCGAGTTCTCCAAACACATATTTAGCTAATGAATTGATCATCAGGGGAATTAATTTTATTAATGAACACTTTAATAAGTTAAGAAAGAGTGATTACAAGCCCCACACGTAATCACTTCATACTAGTATTTCATCAAATACTGCATTACCGATTTCTAAGTCTTCTACGAATTAATATTCTAAGGATAATCGATTTTATTAAATCATTTATTATTTCTTGATAAAAATATAAAACAGGAGATATTTTGTATAATTCAAGGCATTACACTTTGGATACATAGTAGTACTACTGGTAGTCGCATGTGAGTGGTTGAGTGAGTTGGTGAGTGAGTGAGTGAGTGAGTGAGCAAAATCGTTACACTATCATATTCTGCATCATTTATCCTTAGTGTTAAGAACATAGTGACAGTAGTGAGAAAGGGTTATTAATTAGGTGCTATTTTACCATCAGTCAATCCATTAGTCAATCAATGAGTGACCCAGTGAGTGAGTAAGTAATGGGACAAATTAAGGCACACACTAGTATGGATATTAATATTCAGGCGATGTCTCTCTATAATCTTTGCCCCATAACTAAGCCACTATGCTCTCCCAGACACACACACACACACACACACACACACACACACACACACACACACACACACACACACACACACACACACACACACACACACACACACACACACACACACATATATATATATATATATATATATATATATATATCCTTGGGATTAGGTTAAAGTGACAAACGTTATTAATTATGTATCAACTTACCTCGCTCTCCTCATATGAGATAGCACGCACATGACTAAAAGCTACCGTTACAAGGCACAAATTGCACCATTTACCTGACAGTGATGTATCTCTGTATTAGCTGGCCACAGTGTAGATTGTAATAACGACCAAAACTACATCACATGGATCACCTGATAAGTTATCACCCATCGTGATTATCTTGAACAAAAGAAGAGCGTTTCAGTCTTAATTTAGACACAGGTAAGTAACCGAGCATTAATTTTAAAAACTATGTAAAGTGTTGCTTGATTCAGTGTTGACATATATATCAATTTTAATGAAGTTATATAGAGTGTGAGTCATTAGTCATCTCTGAGAATGATGGTTCGCTACGTTGGAATCAGTCCCTTGACACAAACACACACTCACACACGCATACACACACACATGCGCAAACACACACATACATAAATACATTCACACACATGCACGCACACGCGCACACACACACATATATATATATATATATATATATATATATATTATTATGTTGGTTATAAATATTGGCCATTCGTTAGCCTGTGGATCCCAGCTAATCCGATTTTCGTACGAAACAAATGTGTCACACCCACAAATTATGTATATATGCTACGTACAGAGAGGAAGCACATACAAAAACCACTGCTCACTATAAAGATCACAGTAAATATGTCGTTTTAATGCAGTAACACGTATCAGTTCGTTGATAGCTTCACATAACAGTTTGTGTGTATGTGCTTATATGTGTGGACAAATTAAGCTTGTTTTATTTCCCTTAATCTAATTATTTATGATAATTTGGAGCCACATAGGAATGTCTTTATTTGAAATCATTTTAGCCAACAAACCAATAGCGATAACCTGACCTTGTAATATTTACTAAATATATTATCATTTGTAACAGGATACTGACTGAAGCTTGCTACAGAGAGTGTTCGATGTTTTCCAAGCTAAAGCTCATACCTGATATGTCTGTCTATCTTTATTATTTTAATTCTATGAATGCACACACACACACACACACACACACATATATATATATATATATATATATATATATATATATACGAAGAAGAAATATGATTTTAGCAATTTAAACCTATCTGTAAACGGAAATACATTGTCTAGGGAAGATAGTTGCAAATTTCTGGGTATATTTATTGATGAATCGTTGTCATGTAAAAAACACTTGAAAACATAAACAGTAAAATTTCACGATCTCTATTTGCTATGAAACAATGCAAAGTTTTCCTTCCCAAGGAAAGTTTCAGAACACTGCACTTTTAACTGCTAATTTCACATATTGTTTGCAGAATTATTGCATGTGGAAATGCGAAACATGATATATTAAACAAAACCCGCCTCTTACAAAAGCGCGCTATACGAGCCATTCACAATAAAAAAATACAATAGTGACACCGATCCGTTTTTCAGTCAATGACATTGAAGCCATCTGATTTACGTGAGCTCGAAGTGTTGTTGTTTATACATGATTATACAAATGGGAAATTGCCGTCTTCTTTTGACGATATTTATCGTCGTAATAATGAGATAAACAGTGTATATCTTACCCGACAATCAAACTTGTATCATGTAGCAAGAACCAAGTCAAAATCTATCGACATGCTTCCACTATTCAACTTTCCAACAACTTGGAATAAATGGAGCCATGTATTAAATGTAAATACAACGCGATCATGCCTTAAAAGGGTCATCAAGTCCGTATTTCCGGACCGTTATGCTGGAATGGAAAAATGTGGAAATTAATATTGTAAAGACTGTTACGACAAATGATAATTTGTCGTTGAATTTATCATTTCCTCGTCCTTGTTGTCCTTCTATTATTTCTCCCTCCACACCGTGCTGGCTGTTGTGTTGTTGTGAACATGTATTTATTATTTATTATTATTCTTCAATTTCGCAGCACATGTTAACATATTTCGGTTTTTGTACTGGTTACTTGTTAGCATATTTCGGTTTTTGTACTGGCTACTTGTTAGCATATTTCGTTTTTTGTACTGGTTACTTGTTAGCATATTTCGTTTTTTGTACTGCATATTTTATTTACTGCTTTTCCTATCATTTAAATGTATTCCAAAGTTAATGATTCGCTGAATATCCACGGGGAAAATTGGTTATATGTCTCCCCCATTTCCAACATTGTTATCAATATGCCATTGTTTTCAATTAATATATGACACTTGTATATATGTTTGGAAATGGAAATATATATATATATATATATATATATATATATATATATATATATGTGTGTGTGTGTATGTGTGTATATGTGTGTGTGCGTATGTGGGGGTGCGTGTGTGTGTTTCACAAATTCAGCCAAACTTTGCAACAACATTTAGTTGATTGAATAACTGATATATTGAATAGTTACGCTTGCTGGACATGACCCTGTTCCTTGACCTGTGTCAGTACAATGTCCTTCTTTATGGTGTAGCACCATTACTGGCTTCTCTGATTGGATGGTAATAAAATCAGCTGGAAGCAATTCGAAGTCGAGCACAAGCTGAGTGGGTATTCAAGAGCAATTTGTCACAAGAACCCTTATTTCACCCTCAGCGGCTTTGTAAATAAATAGAACCCTAAAGGTGACTCGAAAAGACAAGAGATTCACAGATATTTAGATTTCCTTTCCTTACGCTAATAACGGAAGCGAAAAATGTATTTTGATACATTTCTACTATAATTGCATAATGGAATTTGATATAAATATATCTTTTCACCTGTTTTTAAATACATACAATTGCGAAACATAACATTATAGTTCTCAAACAGAGAAAGGATTTTTTTTTATTAGTGTCCTTATAAATGTGATTTATATACAGATTTAATAAAGTGAAGAAAACAGTAATAACTGGCAAGTTACTCCGCTAGCCTCAATATAATATACAACGATTGGAGTAGAACTTTATATATCCAGTCGAGATATAATACAATTCCAGTTAAACAACATCGTTTGAGAGGATTTATATTATCTGTGTGACATCTCACTCCCGTGATATATCCGTGTTGTTGTCTTTTATAGGGAACAGATTAACTACAACTGCCATATCGTCTTTCGAGGTGGTAAGGGTTATTGTAATGGGTATAGTTGTACACAAATTACTCCGACTGTGTAGAACGTAATATAAAACTTTCATCAATATTTCCTTATTTCACCTTTATTATAAATATGGCTTCAACCGCTCTCTTATGTGTTTGCATAATACGCTGCTTCAATCAAATACTTAAAAAGATCATTTGTTAATTACAATTGCAGTTGTCCATCTCTAGCCATGATTAATAATGTTATGCATATCACTATGTTGTATTTTATACTCCTTCACTCTGACAAGAGGTGATAGAGTGATAGGAAGCCAATGACCATATCGTGTAATAGTCTCTATCAAATCTACCTCCGGTCACAGCGGCAAATGGAGTATTATGTTAGAGTAACTTTCCTTTAGCAGCGTCATACATAGAGAGATATTCGGGGTGTACGTGTTATAAACAATGACATCGAGGATACAGTAGATACTGTGGACTAGCTGTCCTGTAGCCTATGTAGGATTCGTAGCCGAACGGTCGCGGATTCGAGGCTCCATGAGCGGCAATGCCGTAATGTGGCGACTGGTTCACTCATTCATAAAAAACCTGTAAAAACTTACAAATACCTGATATGACGCGATGGCTACGTGTTTGAGTAATGCTTTGCCCCTTTAATGGAGCATGTGTTGTATGCTCCCTTGGGAGTTGAGATGTGTGCTGGGTGGAAACAGGTCTAGTCAGGGATAATAAAATGTAAAACGTCTTAGAGCAGCTATCTAACTGAATAAGGCGCTATATAAATGCCACACATTATTATTATTAGTATTAATATAAGAGATACTGTCATAATGATAACTATTGTGAAACCTGAAATAAAAAAAATAAACTTTTACTCTACATAAAATGTAGTAGTGAAGATAATAAAGAATGTCGTCAGATGTTGAAAATAGTCCACATTGATGAGTGTTAATGTTGTTGATAATATTGTCTTAAATTATAGACATTAACTCAATCCATTAACATCTGAACACATCAATTATTTTCTTTCCCTCACTCCAGCCATTACATAACATAACTAATACAACCTGTGGATATGATACTGTCTTCCTGGTTAGAGACATGTTTAACGTTAGTCTCCCTTTGCTAATAGAGTGCAGCCACAAAAATCTTACATCATGTCTCCGCCGTCACTGAAATACTGTGGACTAGACTTTCAGCCGCCACAAAGGTATATATTAACAGTCAATAATATTGAGGATTACATATACCTAGCCAGCTTAGGCTAATCCAAAGGCGTGAAGCTCTAGAACATCAGCCTTATTGACATTGTATGGACTTGGTTTAATTTAGCCAATTAACTGATTGGATAGGATATTTTCTTTAGTAATATAACCTTAGTAACGATCATTTTGTAATTAACTGTCTAATAACAAGTAGTGATTCTCACTATATTGTGATAGTGAGTCCTGAATAAGTAATTTAAAGCCGGCATGTGCGCTGCAGGAGCCCACTAACGAGAAACAAAATTCCAACAAAATGGGTTCACGTGAATATGCGTACCTTAGAAACACATGCACCTCACACTCACAAATATACACATGCTCATATACACTCATTCACAGCTTGTCTCTTACTGTATTTTCGTCTGTTTATGGGTCAGTATGTTTGACTGTCTGTCTGTTTGTTTGTGTGTCAGTCTGTCTTTTTGCCTTTCTCTCTGTCTGTCTTCCAGTATATATATCTGTTCTTGAATGTATATTTTTCTGTATGTATACCTGCCCCTCTCTCTCTCTCTCTGTGTGTGTGTGTGTGTTTGCCTGTCTGTTTGTCTCTCCGTCCGTCCGTCTGTCTCTCCGTCCGTCCGTCTGTCTGTCTATCTGTCTTTTAGACTGCTTGCATATTTGGCCGGCTCTCTGTCTGTCTTTCAGCCTGTCTGTATATCTGTGTTTCATTATCTCTGTATGTTTGTCTGTCTGTCTTTATGTTTGTCTGCATGCCTCTCTGTCTGCCTATCTATATATATCTGTGTATGTATCTTTGTCTGTCTGTCTTTCAGTCTGTCTGTCTATCTGTCTGTTTTTTCATATGTTCTGATATCTTGCGTCAATCTCTCTATATATATGTTTATCTAGTAATTTATTTTATACAATAAAGACAGAAACAGAAGAATTATTTCATGTTCTTGTTATTATAGACCGTAATCCAGATAATAGATAGAACATCAAAAACCATAGTTTTGTTCAACATCATCCATACGAAGATTAACGCATACTGAAAAACCATTAATATATTCTGACTTATTAATCACCAAACTTACACTAAACATTTATCAGAGTATTGAGAAAGATAAGTGTTGACAAGGGATTTCAACAGCAGTATATGTGATCTACACAAAAACTACACGAAAATTACTTAGATTAATAATGTCTTAAAATATATTTTCCTTTTACGTATGCCAGTCCTAACATTAGGGTTAGTGTCTAGCAAATACTTTCTGATGTGTTCAGTAAGTAGTATATACTAGACAATACCATTCACCTTTGCTTTAGCTTGACAAAGTGTCCTATCAAATAAAATTAATCCCCAGATACTGTAAACTAATCTATAAAATATATTTATTATATATCCTCTATCTTATTAGCTCAATGTTTAATACACGTGTTCACCACTATCACCTTATTGTTGGATAGGTGGCGCTGCTCTTGGTAAACCAGCTCCAGATGGGAGGAAGGTTAATTTACGATCTGGACACTCGGGAAAGTTGTTCCACCGATGGGCACTCAATCACCATAAAACTCTTCATAATATATTGACAGAACAGTGACGCTATCCATTTGAGGTTAGCTATAAAACCACAGTTGAATTCCCTGTTGCGAACAAAAAACCCTTTTATCAGCTGCCAATGTTTATCTCTGAATTGTGTCGATGTTATTAAACACATGTACCGCGCCTATAGCCATTGGAACATTTGCTTGTATTACATCTAAATAAATACAACAATGTACTCTACCACAAAATGAAATATTCACAACAATACCCCATATTTAGTTTTTGATATAATATATTTAATACATCTTTTATTATTATTAGCATTACCATATTTGCAACTAATATTAATTTTGTATACAAAGACAATTAATTCACGTAGGACGCTATATCAGTAACTAATGTCGTATCAAACAACGTGGTTATTTCATTGTTAAAAATAGTAAACAAAACTATCTAGATATTTCATAGAAAGTACAATAAGTTATTTAAAAATTTAAAAACAAATTGGCATTATCATTTACATGAAGAATATCCAATTGTGGCTGTTTGTTTATAAATCTTTTCCATGCGGTAACTTATTAATTCCATAAATACTAATAAAGTTGAATCGTTTTTTATAAGTAAATAAGTGAGGAGTTTTCCTCCATAACTGTACATAACACACACACACACACACACACACACACACACACACACACACACACACACACACACACACACACACACACACACACACACACACACACACACACACACACACGGTTTCCTGTGGGCGTGACATATTTGTCGCGTACGAAAAGCGAATTAGCTGGTTCCCACAGGCTGATGAGTAGACCAGACACTTGCTTAGGTATACGCACACATTTATCAATATGTGGAGGTATGGAACATTTTATTTTTAGATTAATGTATGTATAGTTGTATTTAGATTTATGGAGGTAGGTTTAGAAGGATGTTTAGATATGTTGATGCTCTGTGCCTGTTGCCTCTTTATATGTACCCTAAAACACACACACTCACACATACACACACACACACATACACACACACACACACAATATACATATATATATATATATATATATATATATATATATATATATATTACAATAATGTTTCATGATACAATATACAGAAAGGTAACACCAATAACCTTATAGGTTGAGAACCCATGGCAATAGTATACATTATTTGATATGCCAGACAAGGGATATAACTGATATTGGGTTAGGTGTTACCTACAACAAGTATGAGAAACAAAAATACTAGTGCGATATCACTGTATCAATAATGAGACAAACAATCTATCAATATAAGGAGCACACATGGAAAAGCTACAGATTATCAATGTACACACTTTTCACACTACGAACGAATATGTTTGTTGGTGGCTAAGACAAGCGCTTTTTCACATGAGGTGCCTGAATTTGTCGCGTATTGTGATCGCAATATGCAATATTTAGTGTTAAGGTTTTAAGGGTTTGGGTAATGTGTTGTGCACACAGTCAAACATGAACTTGGCTGTTTCTAATTCGTGTATTGACTTTAACGTCAATATGTTATATGTCTTGAAATGTTTGGTTGTATGAGCATTGTACTCACTTTTGTTTATAAGCCATACAACCGTTTTAGAAGCACAATAGTTTTCTTTAAATATTATTAATAAGTAGATTCCCATAAAGTTATATCGTTTATTATATGAGGTTGAACTAAGGCACTATACAATATCTTCGAATGGTGCCAATATATAATATATTTAACAGTGCGCAGGATACAAAGTGCCCTAGATATATTTCAATTGACATGTTTAATCTGCTCCTTCCATGTTACTTTATTGTCAATATGAATTCACAAAAAACGTCACAACATCTTTCCTTCGAATCTTATCAGTACCAATGCAAAGACTAAAGTCACTGTTAGCATGATTATTCCCATACGGGAAACACATAATTGGTTTTAGCAGTATTTAGTGACAATTTATTAGCCTTGAACTAGTCACACAGGCAATCAATCCTTAATTATCATGTATGCTTCGATGAATTTCATCAGTTTGTTTTGAAGATTTATACAATATGGTGTCACAAGCAAACAATATGACCGTAGTATCTGTAAAAGAAAGTGGCAAGTAATTTGTGTAAATTATGAAAAGTAGGGGTCCCAAAACGGACCCTTGTGCTACCCTGCATGTGATACATTGATTACCAGAAGATATACCTTTATATTGTACATTTTGAGTTCGATCAGATAACTAACTTTTGAACCAGTCCAATGATTGTCATAGCACCCTATAATATTCCAATTTATCAATTAATATTTTATGATATATCGTATCAAAGGCCTTTGACAAGTCTAGATATGTTGCAAGTGTGTGTTGATTATTTTCTCTAGCTTTGATGTTATCAATTACAAAATCAGATACTGCTTGGTTTCTAAAGCCATACTGACCATTTTAAAGTAAATTGTGTATTTCCAACAACTTTTTCTAGCACTTAAAAAAACTGGTAATAACGATATAGGCTTATAGTTACATAATTGATGTATAACTTTTATAGATAAGCGCTACTTTAACAATTTTGATATATTTTGGAACTATTCCACTTTCAAGTGACTTATTAACAATCATGCTAACTGGAAGGGATATTTCACCTTTTCATATTTTTTTCCAAAAAGGTGCATGATATATCGTCACACCCTGAACCTTTCTTTACTTTCATATTTGTGATAATTGTGTATATTTCAAATAGATCAGTAGGTTTGAGGCAAATGGAATTTCTGTTTCTATTTTTCAGGTAAGTGGTATATGGTTTCTCTGGATCGGGAATTTGATATGCCAAATCACGTCCAACATTTATAAAATAGGAACAAAAGCCTTTGCTAATATATTTCGGATTCGTAGCGTTTCAGTTGTCAACACACAACCAATCGTATTCCCCTGTTTTTTCACTTATTTTCCCAATAACCGATTTACCACTCGTCAGGTCTTTGATACACCACCCTTGAATTTAAATAATAAAGCTCCATAAAATTTTACGTTTGCCTTTCGAATCCGCCTATAATAAAAAGTTATATATTTCGTGTATGTTTCCTGTTGATTTAATGATTTTCCAACCTTTGTATATTATAACATTGTTTGTATTGATAAATTAAATTATTTATTGTTTCCAATGCCTACTATTTAGTAAAAAATACGGTAAAACAAGTGCGTTTTAAGAATTAAAAAGATGTTTCTCATATACCCGGTATCTTGTTTACCATATAACTATACAAATATTAATGTAAGAGGCCAAATAATGATTCAATGATCACTTCATATAAATGTGAATTAATAAAATCTAGGGGTTTTTTACATTGTTTTTTATGGTGGTGGTGTGGGGTGGTGGTGGTGGTGGGTGGTGGTTTGTGTGGTTGTGGTGGTGGTGGGTGGTGGTGGTGAGTATGACATTTAATGTAAGAGAAAGTTCAATGTCACAATAATGAATTATTGAATCATTATGGTTCATGTGTGAGTGAGTGAGTGAGTGAGTGAGTGAGTGAGTGAGTGGTGGTGAGTGAGTGAGTGAGTGAGTGAGTGAGTGAGTGAGTGAGTGAGTGAGTGAGTGGTGGTGGTGGTGGTGGTGAGTGAGTGAGTGAGTGGTGGTGAGTGAGTGAGTGGTAGTGGTGGTGGTGGTGAGTGGTGTGATTGGTGGTGAGTGAGTGAGTGAGTGAGTGAGTGAGTGAGTGAGTGAGTGAGTGAGTGAGTGAGTGAGTGAGTGAGTGAGTGAGTGAGTGAGTGAGTGAGTGAGTGAGTGAGTGAGTGAGTGAGTGAGTGAGTGAGTGAGTGAGTGAGTGAAATCACTAAGCCATTATGCTATGCATCATTTATCCTGAGTGTTAACAACACTGTGACACTTGTGAAGAAATTTATTAATTATGTGTTGTCTTCCATGCTCGTCATATGCTGATATTCCGCAGACGGCCTCACTAAAACGACAATTAAAAGCCACGAATAGCACCATTTAGCTGATAGTGATACATCTTCATATAAGCCAGCAAATGTGTAGATAGTTAAAATGACCAAATTTATTTCCTGGATCATCTGACAACTTATCAACTACCTGGACATTCGACAAAACGTCGCAGCGATCCTCATTCAATCACGATCAATGTTTATACAACATATGCATACAAGGATGATATTTTCCGTTTGGGTTTAGCTATAAAACCACAGATGAATTCCCAGTTATGGAAACAAAACACCTTAATAGACGTTATTTCACAGGTCCCCAGAGGTATGTAAACACTTACTTATATTTCTACAAGTAAATGGAATGGTGACACGGATGCTTCTTTTACCTAATATACATATACAATGTTTCTTTTATTCGAATACGCATTACAACATTTTCTACTGTTTTCGTTTAAATTTGTATTCATAGACGATTAATCCACAAATATCACTATTATAATTCACTAATCTCATTTAAAACAGCGTGATGATTTATTTGTTAAGTTAATAAACATATATATTTGGTTATTCCCGGAATGGTACAATGAGTAATTTTAAAATTAACATATGCACTGCGTTGCATCAAGTCCTATTTAGAAGAAAAAAATATCCAATTGTAACTTTTGTTAATGAATTATTTCTATACAGTCCTTTGTAAATTATAGAAATACAAAAATAGTTGAATAGTTTTCTATGTTTAAATATTATGATATTTGGTATAGATATGACGAAATAGAAATATTGTAATAATTGGATAATAGCTTCGCATGTACTCGGGTTCTATTTTATCATATGATTATGTTAATGTTAAAGTAAGTGGCCAGATTACGGTTAATCGGTAACTTTATATAAAGGTACATTTCAATTAGAGACATTCTCTGATATACATTCACTTTTACACACAATTTTGTTTACATATTCTATTTAAAAGATCAGGAGTCATATTTGGTCTTTTCAAATATCAAAATTATATTTGAATGACTCTCCAAATGAAAATGATTATCTATCTATTATATAATCAATCAAAAATAA